>UYYA01004107.1:0-168118 GCA_900624975.1 Angiostrongylus costaricensis | reverse complement strand
TAAGCTGACGCGAGGTTGGTACAGATCTTCGTTGTCGTTGAGTGGCCTTTCTGTTCAATATGGCGTCTATTTGAAAGTTTGATCTTCATTAATACCTTAACCTTCTTTTCCACCGAATAATAAGAAGTATTCTAACATAAAGTACGTCCAGGCTCTGAGGAAGGCGAAGTCGCCGAAACGTCAGCCATCGATCAATAACATCAAAAACAACGACAACGACAACGACAACGAAGATCTGTACCAACCTCGCGTCAGCTTAAGAAGATCAGTTTATAAGATCTCATAAATAAATATATCAACTATTTATGCCGAGGTTCATAGAAAGTCGGTCTTTCGAGTTATTAAGAGATGCCGAGATATTTGCAAAACCTAGACCCCACGCAAGATTCGGATTTGCGATTGCTTTTTGTGGTGGCTCAAATGTTACTCACTGCACCACTGAGGTCCTTGCTTTGCCTTTCTCTCAGCTAGTTTTCTACCCTAATGATGGCATCAGGAATCATCCGTTAACGAGGAACATCTGGGAAGCACAAAGCGGCGTTGAACCCACTGAAGCTGAGGCTGCCATCGAATTCACAACGTATAACTTCTTTATTCACTGCCTATCATTTTTTCATAGCAGGATATTATGTGAAATACATCCACAGTGATGCCCATACAAATCCATGAAAAGTTTCATACCAACCTCGCGCCAGTTCAGTCGTGGAAGAAAATTATTGTTCCGTGTTTCCGTGGTTTAGTTGAAGTAGGTCTTGAGATATCGCTGTGATACCTGCCAGCAAATAATGTACCGACTGCTGCAGGACGCATTGCGCGCGAAATTGGTGATTATATAATATTGAGTGGCGGGCACCGCCCCCCATCTGTCCTGTATACAAGGGCATCGCCGAGTGAAGATCGCCATTCAGGCGATGCTCTCACTGCACTGGATTCGACTCGATGCAGCAGCGAACACCCACACTGCAACAACGACTAGCTTGTGGCCGTTGTTTTGGATCTATGAGGCGCTTAGGAGGGCAAGGGCATCGACACCCTAATAACACTTTTATACCGACCTTGTGTGAGCTCATTCATGTAAAAGAATTTTTTTTTGCCATTTTTACTTGCAATGACAGTAATTTGCTATTCTTTAGTGAACCTATTGCGTATAAGCTTCACGTTATCAATGTGCCTACCTGATGTCGTAATACTGTTAATCTGTAATTACTTGTAATCAATATTTATTCCAGAACAAATACGAAACCCTATTGTGTTTCTCATTTGAAGTGAAGCTATTTCACCGGTTATACTTCATTGCCTTACAACGGTAGCAACATTATAGTAATGGCGCTGGAATAATTAACAATTAATCGAGATCAATCAAGAAAAGGTCGGATGACAGAAAAACAGGAACAGCGAAAAGAACTAATAACTCGGTAAAAACGAATAAGACGAATAGAACGGGTGGATCACTGGAAGTGATGGTCGTTGTATGCGTTTGTGTCAATCAGTTTAAATTCTTTTTACATAATCTTAGCCTTCTTATTTACTGCCTATTCTTTTTAACAGCAGGGTAAGTTGCGAATATAACCACTATAATGCTGAGATATTTGCAAAACTCCGGACCGCAGGTGTCTGAGGTGGGAGACGAACGCGCTATTGTCCTTTCCGGTGAGTAACGCGTTCACCACGACACCATGAGGGTCCTTCGTTTCGCCTGTCTCTCAGCTAGTTCTTTCGATCTTTTTTTGCCATCAGCAATCACCCGTCAACGGTATTGATCTGGGGACCCCAAATCGGCATTGAACCCAGTTAAGCTGAAGCTATAGATAATCGCAGTCTTAACCTTCTTATTTACTGCCTATTCTATTCTGTATTTACATAGTTCTTTTGATGAAATGTTGGTGTTGATCTTGATGGATCCGCTGCCACTGTCGTTGCAGGTCCTTAAATCAGCTAGTAGATGCTGAAACGAGAAATTTATTAATTATTAACTACTCCACATCTGCAGATGATATTTTTCTGGCCAATCTTTTCATCACAAAAGGCAATGTTGATGTTGTGGTCATGAGCGGCCTTAATGAAGTTCATTAGTTGATCTCCTACGTGGACAGTACTTCGGCACGGTTTGTGGATAAAACTAAACTAAAGCATCATGACTGCAGATAAATAAAGATCGCCTTAGAAAGCAGTATGTTGTTCGGAAGTTGATTCAGGACATTTTTTGCTTATCTTTCCAGTATATACTTTTGCAATACTTTTTTCCAATAATGTACAATTATACGCCAAGATGAAACTACGTTTAAGCTATTTCGTTGTGTATGATTTAATTACTTGGATACTTGGATACGTGCATGGTCCGTCTTAACTGGAAGGAACCAGTGTAATTTCCATTTCTACGGAGTTTTGCTGGTTTAGCTAATGTGGTTCCCAGCAGTCCCGAGGTCAGCCTTGCCAAAATCTGCTCCCTGTCACCGTTCCCTGCTCCCCTACAGGCAGTCACCGTCCTTTTGGATCAGTGGGAGATTTGCCACGATAAGACTAGTTTGATGCTAGGACGGTTTTTGATCCTGGTATTGGCTTACTCGTAGCTGAGCTTCCCGATAGAAGCGCCGGACTCCTTCCCAGTTTGGGAAAATCTGCTGATGGGATGAATCCTCCCGCTGTACATCACTGCCCAGCACGCAGGAACACCTTCCAGCCACAATGAGGCGGTAAACCGTTTGGAGGGCATGAATTAACTACGACATAAAATATACTTTTGGTAAAATTTATAGGCTAGAAATTGAGACGTCAAAATAGCAGTTTAGACAAACGTACTTTTGCTAATTGGAACTCTAAGCTGTGCAGGTTAAATGCCTGGGTACGCAATTGAGATATGGGGCAAGGAAGTGTTAACGAAGGCACGAAGTGATATTGGCTCTAAAAATTTCGTTCTTGCGAATCCCGAAAAGTTGACGATGAGGAATATTGAAGACCTTCATCTGCTATTGGCCAAACTGATGTGATCTGTAGAAAGATATCACAGTAATTTCGGCAAATGGTTTAAAGACAGTAGAATGGTCCACCAAGAAGAATTACGGTTTTCCGAAAGCGGTGGTTTTTTTTATTGTCGTGCACATTTTGTTCTGAACTTTTTCAACATTTTATTATAAACAGTCTTCAAATCCTAGGTAATGCTATTCAGTTACCTCTATTACCATATTTTCTCGGTAGACACGCCCCACAAGATAGTGGGCACACAAGATATTTGATTTCCTCGTATTCCCCACAGTAAGAAAAGAGTGACCAGAATGGACATCGCCAACTTATGTCGGAGCACGATTCCTAAAAGAAATTGTTTTTATAAATTTCACTTCAACACTTTATAAGAACGCGTTTCATATCAGATCGCTTTGGTTTTTTCTATTAAAGTGGCAATAACCGTACGTGTGGTGTACATTAAGCATTCATTCCGTTGTGGAAAGAGAACATAATTCTTCAAGTCTTCGTTGTATGTAAACATTGTTAGTTGTTATAGATAACGTGCATTGGATTCTACACAGTGCTGCTTTCGTGCTTCATAGAATGAGCTCTATAAAATCCAACCCTACAGGCTTGAGATAGCTCGTTTCCCATGTTTTAAACGGCACTACTGAGTAAGCTTACTTCATTCGAGTAGTAGTACTCTACTCCACTGGAGTCTACGTTATGTTACTATGAAGCCCGCCTTCGGAGGAATGAACGGCTATGGACATTCGTGTTGAGTAATTGTGGTTCAGAAGAAGTCGAAAGCGCCAAAACGCCAACCATAATAAAGGTCTATATAAAAACTTCGCGTAGCCATGTCAGCGTAACAAACCGTGGATGGCTTTGTTAGAGGACATTCTCACAATAGCGCCACCATGCAAGATATTGTGCACTAAGCTTGCTTTTTCCAATGGATTCGAGTCAAGATTACCTTTTGATGCCAAATCAAGTAGAGGACTTTATTGCAATTCAGATGTTTACGCATGACTAGTCAATGAGAATGGTGAAGTACAGAGCGAATAACTGGATGGGAATCCTAAACATCAACAAAGGTTTATTGCTGGACGGTTTTGTAAATTTGTGATTAACGCAAAATTGTGAGGAATAGACCGATTTCTCTACGAACTGGAGATTTTCATTAATCATTTTGCGAGGAAGATGGTTTTTCGATAACTGACGATGATTTCTCTATCATTGATCTGCTTTAGGTTTTTGTAATTTTACAGCACTATGGAAGAGACCTCCACGGATCTCCCTCATATGAGGGATCTCGAGCCGGTTAGTCGCGAGGCTACGTGACGCGTCCCCATGTAGCGCATAGAGGGTTAATTGCGGACCAAAAGCGACCTTTGCTTCCCTGAGACGCAGGTGGATCCAGGGGATGGACTCTCTGTTTCTGCTCCGCTAATTTGGCACATTCTTTCTGTATTTGTTAGACGTATTAATGCATGCGTGTGTGGGTGCGTTCTTGCTTATGCGGATTGTATTCTATGAGTCAATTCGACCGAAGGCCTGCAATCAAGTGACTGGGAAGTATATGGGAGGCGGTTAAGAGTCACCTCCAACAAATAAGCTCCATGTCCACTCTGGGAAAGCCTGGCAAGCTATTCGTGAGTATACCCAACCTCCACGTTCGGAGCTCAGTTAGTTATACGTGAGTATCAAAATGCTAAACACAATTTTAAAAAAACTGGCCTCATTCGCCTGACCCCGAAAGAGCCCTCAATTTCCCATCGTTGGGTAGGGCGAGTACGGAGAGGCTGCTAAAATCTCAGGGCCAATGGAAGCTGCATGGATCACGAAGAATTATGGTGACGATGCAATATAACTACAATGCACGTACACTTGCATTCGAGTCCTCGATAGAAGACATGCTCATGCAAGCAGGAAGGAGAAGGTGCGACGTCATCGGCCTGGCCGAGACAAGACGACGCCACCCATTCAACGCTGTCTATGACGCCAGAGAACAACTGTTCCTCGGAACATGCGACAGTAGAGGAGTCGGCGGCGCCGGCGTTCTCGTCAATACGAGTTTGTCCATGGACATCGATTCATTCGAACAGCTTACAACTCCAATCGGACGTTTACGAGTAAAAAGATATGGATCAATACCGGCTTTGAGATTCTTCGTCTTTTACGCGCTGAATTAAAGATATGACGAGGAAGAAGTCGAAGCGTTCTATATGGACTTGGAGAAGTTCTACAGAGAAGGCCACACAGTCTTCAAGGTCATCATTGGAGATTTCAACGCCAAGATTGGACCAAGAAGAATGTCTGATGAACGTCACATCAAAACCCATGGATTAGAGTGGAACGAACAAGGTGAGCGGCTACGTGAGTTTATGATGACGGCCGAGACTATCCATGGTAACACGCAATTCCAAAACCCCACCTTCAACGCTGAGCGTGGGAGACTTTCGAAGGAGAGCACCATAACGAAATAGACCACATTATAGCAAATAGAAGGATTGCCTAACCGATGTCGCCGCTGTCCCAAAATTCTACACGGGATCAGACCATCGTCTCTTTCGTACAAGATTCTATTTCCCGCGAAAAGGAGAAAAAGCCGCTAAATTCCAAAACCGTAGTTCAAGGACCACTGTAAACTGGAACTTATTCAATTAATTAGTCGGCTGCTGTGAAGATGTCGTTGTCGAAAACATTGACGAAGGATACAGTCGGCTCATTCAACATCTTCACGTTAGCGCTATGAAAGTTTAGAGTTCGAAAGCCACCAAGAGACGTTTGCTTCCAGAAACACTCGAGCTGATGCGCCAGCGTGGAATCGCACGAGCTGCAGGCAACCGCGAACTAGCGTCCGAACTTGCAAAGCAATGCAGACAGAAGATAAATGATCTTAAAGAGAGGAAAGCAGCAGTAATGTTCGAAGCAGTAGAGGCTGGGAAAAAATATTCTCAAAGCACACCGACGTTTTGCCAATTACAAAACCAAGATGATTGCACTCCGACGCCCAAACGGGATAGTTGCGTCCAGAAAGGCAATGGAGAAAATCATTCACGAATACTACTCGGATCTATTCGATAGCCACGTCCACCTTCCGTCATATGAAATAAAGGAGGATGGATATGTTGCACCATCGGTTCTCCCTTCCGAAATACGACCTGCCATTTCGTCGGTGAAAAATCGAACAGCACCAAGTCTGGACAGGATAAGACCAGAACACCTGAAGAACATTCCGCCAGTCCTTGTAAGCACATTGGCTCGGCTCTTCACACGCTGCCTGTCTGAATGCAAGGTCCGTACTCAGTGGAAGACCAGCACGACCGTACTATTGTTCAAGAAGGGTGACCTACACAATATCGGAAACCATCGCCCAATCTGCGTACTGTGTGTCGTCTACAAAGTTTTCATTCCAGTCATCCTAAACAGGGTTGACAGAACACTAGACGAAGGACAGCCATGTGAGCAAGTAGGGTCACGAAGAGAATTTAGTACGATGGACCACATCCACACGGTAACACGGCTCATTGAAGTACCGCGAGAGTACAAAAGACCGCTCTGTCTCACTTTCATCGATTTACAGAAGGCCTTTGATTCGGTTGAAATAGAAGCAGTCTTGGAAGCCCTTGATAGTCAACGAGTCCCTACTCAGTACATAAAGATTCTTCGTGAGATGTACAAAAATGTCACAACCAAGATATAACCATTCTACAACGATATTAACATTGAAGTCGAAAGAGGAGTTAGCCAAGGCAATACCATCTCGCCAAAATTATTTACTACCACCCTCCAGAACGTAACGAAAACATTGGAATGGGAAAATAGGGGAGTGAAAATCGATGATCGGCAGTTACATCAACTTTACTTTGCTGATGACATCGTCCTTATAACACCAAACATTAGCCAAGCGGAACGTATGCTTAACGACTTTGATGAAGCCTGTGGAAAGATTGGTCTTCGACTAAATCTCACAAAACCAGGTTCATGAGAAACGGATTGGTTTCGCGCGCCCCATTCACGCTCAACGGAACGAATATCTCCGAATGCTCCAGTTATACCTATTTAGGTCGGGAAATCAATACGATGAACGACCTAGCTCCGTAGCTGAGCAGAAGGAAACAAGCTGCTTAGGGAGCTTTCAAGAGCATCGAGGATGTAGTGAAGGGAACAAAAATCACCCGACTCCGTGACCACCTTTTTGACTCAACGGTACTTCCTGCCCTAACGTATGGGTCAGAAACCTGGTCGCTGCGTAAGCAGGATGAAATGCCACTCGGCGTTATCAAACGCGCAGTCGAAAAGATGACGCTTGGTCCCGTTCCACACAAGTAAAGGATGGGATACGAAGCTCCGATCTGCGTCAACGATCAAAAATCAAAGATGCCGTTCTGTACGCCGAACAGTCGAAGATAAGGTGGGCCAGACACGCAATGCGTATGAATGACAACCGATAGACACGAGGCGTTAGTGACTGGATTCCTCGGGATGACAAAAAAATAGAAGACAAACGTACTGCAGGAAGACCACCGACCCGATGTTCACAGTTCTTCACAAAGAGCCTTGAAGAAAGATATGCTGCTCGATGAGTCTCCAGAGCGAGCAGGACCCACTGGACTACTCTTGCACGCGACAGGGAAAAATGAAAGATTTACTGGCGCCCGCTTGAGTCACTCGACGATCAACGGGACTACAGGTGATACAGGTGATAAGATATAATAATGAATATATGAGAAAAGTAATAAAGTAGACAAATAAATAAGTAAATAACAAATAAGTGAATAATAAAGTCTTTGTCGAGAAGAACAGACGACAGATGGACGAAAGGAACAGTAGAGTGAACTCCAAGAGAATGCAAACGTCCCTTTGGATGACCTACACGCTGAGCGGACGTGTTCGTAAACAAAGTTAATTAGCTGTACCCGCAACTACAGTTGTTTTACAGATCACAGTATGAGACTCGCAAACGCTACCATGCTCGAACAAGACCACCACCATGGACAACGATTGCGAGAGAAAGGAACCAATGGCATATGTGCTGGGGCCCGCAGAGCTCGTGAAGACGGACCGTCCAAGTATCCAAGTAATAAAATAAAAATTAAATAAAAATAGAAGTAAACAAAATGAAAATAAACATGTAATAATAAAAATAATATTGGTAAACACATATAAAATAAACCAACTGAAATAAACCAACTTTTACAGCTGCAGCCACTCCGGCATGATATATGCATAGAAACCCACAGCCAGAAAACGATAGGTTCATCCTCTCAGGAAAACAATTGATCATAGACATTGTTCCCTTGAATATCGACTGGATTCAGAGTCACAAGGAATACAAGACGGAATGCTAGAAAGAAAAATGATAACGACAATTTGCAAAGCAGTAAGAAGCTGACTAACAAATAAATAACATAACCACATTGATGCTGAGATATTTGCAAAAGTCCGAACCACAGGTGTCTGCGGTAGGGATCGAACTCGCTAGTATCCCTTTCAGGACTAACGCCTTCACTACCATAACATACGGGTCCTTGGTTTCGCCTTTCTCTCAGCCGTGTTACGAAAATCAAATCTAATCACAATCAAATCAAAATCAATAAAATAACCAAGTAATCAAAAATGCAAAAATGCTGAATGAGAGAGGTTCTACCTTCCATCAACTCCTATGGCAAGTAATAGTCGCTTCGGGGGTCACAATCCAGATTGTATAAGGAAGAAAATATCACAAGGTTACAAGGACTTCCTATGTACTGATCCAGTACCTTTGTTTTCCATTTCTCGGTTAACAAATTGTAAATGGCATCATATACAAGAAAGAGACTTCCTATGTACTGATCTAGTACTTTTGTTTTCTATTTCTAAGTTAAGAGGTTATAAAGAGCAGCACACAGTTTTGCTATTTATAATCACAGATTGCTGATCGCATTGGTAGATAGAAAACTAGCTGAGAGAAATGCGAAACAAAAGACTTGCATGGTATGGTGGTGAATGCGTTAGTCCCCGGAAATGGTAACAGCGTGTTCAATCCCCACCGCGGATGACCGCGGTGGAGAGTTTTGCAAATATCTCAGTACCATTGTGGTAGCATCACGCAATTTCTTTCACGCATCAAGACATGACAGTTGCCATTAGTCAAGATGTCACCTACGACTACAATTCTCTAACATGAAGATGAAAAATAGATCTATTTTGCGCTCATAACAGAAAAGGGCGGATCAATAACTATGTTTTCCACAGCAACGTCCTTTAACATGAAATACTTTAATGCTTAGACAACTTGACCGGCTGTATAACTCTCAGAATGAAAACTGCTGGATTGTAAACTTCAATCTCTCCTTTCAAAACTAACTGTAACTAATAAAGACATAGAAGACATTTCCAGAAAGATTATGCTATAGGATCAGAACGAAGTCCTGATAAAAATCAATACGATGACAGATAAATCCTACCTATATTTCCAAAAAAAAAAGAAAAAATGAAGATGAAGCATAGAGTTTTGTTGTGGGTGATGAATTCCTACCTCTAGAAAACTTCAGTTCAACCACCATAAGTGGTTATCACTGTGATCGGTGCTGCTTCATCAAAATAAACAAAAATAGAACATAGGGAAAACACGACGACCAACGATCCGATGCAGGAACTAACCATCATGACTGGATGTTTCATTATCATAAGACCTAATGTCGAACTGTGACGTGGCTGACAGTCGGATTCGCTACTTGGGGGGAACAGCTTGTTCCATATCAGAAAATGAAATCGAACCCAATTAATAAAATTACTTACTTTAGTTAATTCATAGAACTAGAGTTACCGTAACCTTCTCAACTGTGTACAATCTGCCCAGTGCACAAATATTTGTCTAAGTTAGAAGAAGATTGCAAATTGCTGAGTGCAGATGGTTCGAAACGATTTCGCAATGATGCAGCTAAACCGGCGACTTCTCAGGTTGTGGACTGGATGTGTCACGTGGTCGAGTGGCGCGTCACATCTCGTTCCCACAGTCACAGTTGGGTCTGTCGGTGGCCCTGTCGGTGTCCGATCCAGTCGCTGACCCTGTCGTGTGGCCCAGCAGCGGTTTCCTCTCGTCGAAATCCGATCCCCATTCGTAAACACTCCCAAGCTACATCCTTTGGTTATTAAGCTAACATGTGGCTGATGAAGAGGAACGATTTATTCGGCTAACGTTTCAACTTTTTCGCTAGGATCCTCCCAAATCAATGGCGCTGGATTAAACTGCAGTAACTATAGAATAGCACAGAATGTCTACTTCATCTATATTCCCTTCCAACAACGATTTAAATGGTTCGGAAATGTGAAACGACGCTTCACTTCAAGTTCGTCGACAGCTCTGCGCAGAACAGTTCAAGTTAGTTGAACAGAACTCCTTCCAACAGCGTGCTCTTGATGAATTTGTTTGTGAAACATCACAACTACTGATGGCACCTATACAACACGGATGAGAGGAATTCGAAGCAAAGTGCCTGCATGGTGTGGTCGTGAACGCGTTAGTCCCCGAAAAGGATAATAGCGCGTTCGCTCCCCACCGGAGACACCTGCGTTCCGGAGTTTTCCAAATACCTCAGAACCGTAATGGTTGTATTGCACATCATACTCTGCCATGAAAAAGAATAGGAAGTAAATAGAAAAGTGACTACTACAATTACTTCTTCAAAAATCGGACTTTCCTCTAAGTTCAGTATGACTAGTCAACATTTTCCTTTGATAAGCCTACACCAGGCGGACAGAAAACATCTTTCGGCTAACGTTTCCACGCCTTCGCCTTCTTCAGAGCCAAACCGATCAGAGCTGATTGTCCACCGCTGTTCGTTCTTCCGCTGCGGATCCTGGTGACCGCATCGAGAAGGTCTCAGATGAAGGAGAAATCGCTGAAACGTTAGCCGAACGAACTTTTCCGTCTGCCTCACGTTAGCTTTTCAATGAAGGAGTACTCCCAACACTATCCGCTTGAATTAAAAACGTAAAAAAAAGGGAGATCTATTCCTGGAAGCGGTCCGAGTGTTCGGCGGCGGCGGCGGCAACAACGACTAGGGGATCACGCGGTTCAGTCAGTCGACTGGCGGCGGCCAGGCCGCGGACGATCGAGCGGAAGTGTTGGCCAAGGAGGCGGAGGCGTGCCGCCAGTGTGTTTAATCAATCACGAAAGCAGCCAACGACACCACGTGGTTGTCGTCAGGTCCGATAGCAGAGCCGATTTGAAGAAGCAGCATGTGACGCAATGGAGATCATGGAAACGATAGAGGTTGAGCGGATCTGTCACAGGGTTACAACAATCCACTTATTACGACACAACAAGCATAAACATGAAGAAAGAACTGCGTAACACAATCTGCAACTGTCTATACAACTTCGCAGACTCAACGATCTGAGACTGAGTTCACAGCTCAAAAAAAAAACCGATACGCGCCATAAAGTAAAGAGTATGAAGCAAAGGGATGAGTACTCATGTACGAGTTCATCTGGACGAATTCATTTAGACTAGTTAATCCGGACGAGTTCATCCGAAGAAGTTCATTTGGTCGAGTCCTTCTGGACGAGTTTTCGCCTTGGCGGATGACTGTTTGGAACTGGATTATAAGAGACATAACAGGTGTGTTCTTTAATCGTCCTCATCTAAACTCTGTTACCTTAACGATCTAAAGTTAAACGAAGTGTAACACATTGTCAGTAGACGAATGCTGTATTCTAGTGTTTTTCACTTGACGCATGTGTTGTGGTGGTGAACATAAGGCTTTTTTGATCTTTCACTTAAGGCTCTGTTGTGGTGTAGTCTTAAAACTTTTGAAGGAACAAACACCATCATATGACACCGATTTCTTAAAAAAATTTCGAAGACAAATGCTGCTGTTTAAAACCGACTGTGTAAGTGAACTTTTGCACCGCATGACGTCCAACTATATTGCCTGTATAACTTCAATGATGCTGAGATATTTGCAAAACTCCGGACCGCAGGTGTATGCGGGGGTGTATGTGACACGTGATTATAACTACGGCCTCAGCTTAACTGGGTTCGTCGCCGATTTGGGCCCACCAGATCAGTCCCACTGACGGGTGATTGCTGTGGGAAAGATCGACAGAACTAGCTGAAAGACAGACAAAGCGAAGGACCCGGATGGTGTGGTGGTGAAGTGCGCTAGTCCCCGGAAAGGACAATAGCGCGTTCGTTCCCCATCGCAGACACCTGCGGTCATGAGTTTTGCAAATATCTCAGCATCAGTGAAGTTATATTTCGCAATATACCCTGCCACTAAAAAGATGTGATTATGTTGCCTGTAATTTTAGTAATCGTCTAGTTATTCAAACCAGTACCGCTAAAGCTCATTCAATCCCGCAATGCGCCAGAACTATCCATTGAGCCCGGCTTTCTCGAAAGAGACAGAGCGCATCAGGCTTTGTATAAAGCTTTTTATTCTGCGGTTTTTGATAAGAAGGTAAGTACAAACAGCTTGCAGAGCTTTACCGTAGAAAATGGATGCAGGCAGGAGTACTTTGCCGTCGCTCTGGTGTAAAGTAGATGTCGAAGTTCTTCATTGACTTGACGACTTCCCGTACACTTCCTAGTCTCTTCAATGTATATTTTTTGCCTAATCGACGTGCTGGATACAAACACTTAGGCGTGTATAAGAGTACGACTACGTCTATGGGGAGGTTTAAATGAAAATAGCGTAGCAGAGAGATTCCATTGCTTAAATCAATCTTCGTCTTAGACTTAATCGTTTTTGATCCGCGTTCGAACCCCTGTCAATCACTCTGGGTAGCCCCGCATAGCCTTCACATAACCGGCTTAAGCTTCGTGATCACTAAATGATGGATATTCGTGGGAAGAACAAATTATCCTAATAGGAAATGCATAGAATCTCCAACTGTGTCATTGTATTGTTTTCAAAAGACGAATAACTATGATTACTATTGCTAAGGATGAAAACGATCAACGATTGAAACAATGAACGATAAGTCACCATGTGACAGTCATTCAATGATAAGATAGGCATGACAATACGCCACCACTGGTGTGCAGCCGACTAATACCATTTCGAGGAGGTACGGATTGCTCTGTCATGGGTTACCATTTCTAAAAACGACACTAGGATAACCTTGAGTCTCGTCTGTGTCTCTTTGTATCTCGTACGTTCTCTTAGCACTATTGTTTGCACAGGTGGTATCCCCAATCCCTACTGACATTGCCAGGTGCACGACAAATAAAGTTATACGACTAGCGAATAGAGCCTCGTTACAAGGTACGAACACTTCTGGTTACGACTCTCATTGAGAGTGTACATCTTGTATGGGAAAATGCTCGAATATACGAATGACTATCAGTCACATCTAAGATATGTCTTCAAGTTTTGTTGTAATTCGACTATTCAGAACGTCGTCTTTCAAGCTAGAGCAGAATTTCTGATCATGGTAACAAATCGTGATCAGAAATTAGACTTTCGACCCAATAACAAGAGAATCCTCATGCTCATGAATCATTTTTAACCTATAAAACCGATTGCCGGTTACTATGTGAAGAGAGGGAACTTCAAGGAAGTAAAACCTTATCCACTAGGTTGCGACTGTACCGGGGCCAACACTATTGTTCATGAAGAGGAGCGATTCAAGTATTTCATAGCTTTGGCAAGTATCGTTCGTATATTAAGATGGTGCACTCTCAGTATTAGGATTAACGACTACTAAGGGATTAATGTTAACCATAATGATGAAAAAAAAGCTGAAAAATACGAAAATTAAGAAAAATTGAAAAATCACCTGGTGATTTTATTTTTCGCAAGTCAGAAACAACCCAGAGAAAACAAATGAGCCAAAACAAGCATAATAGTGATAAGAATTCATTTGTTAAAGCCAAATCTTGACCGGACTGGTAGTTCGATCTGATAAGGACAATGATGAAAAGGGCAGAAAATGTGCAATTGCCAAGAAAGGAAATGAAGTGCTTGCGTAGGTACTGCAAAGTCGAACTTCAGCCTATGAGATAATTCGTTGTGGAAATCGTTGACATAGTTTTTAACTAAACTGAACCCTGCTCATTGATGCGTTTTTTATCGTTGTGATGCAGGTGATGTGACGGCCCACGATCCTCCCCTCTTCCAGGTCAACAGCGTTGTCTTCGCGCTAATGGTCTTTGACCTTCACCAACACCACAAAAGACCAGCTGTGTCGGATGTCCAAGGTCACCACAATAAATTTATTCGAATTCCATTCACAGATGGTATATGAATACAACCAATTATCAGTAACTGTCAGATCAACGTTTGAATGTTCACAATCACTTCGTCGGACTTCAAGAAGATCACTCGGAATTCGATGATTCACTCACAGAAACGATAATCGGAGTGAAAGAAGAACGCTCGGAATTCGATCGTTCACTCACATAAACATCCATGAAGTCAGAACCTACGAGAGTGACGGAGTAGTTCACGATAGAAAAAGGAATGAAAGCATAATATGTGGGAATCCGAAGTATTTCAGACGTGAATAAGAATAACATGACGTTTTAATGAGCTGAAATCGACAACGCTAAGAAAATAGGCTTGACTTCGCTTAAGGTAGACTGGAATTTTCATGAAATCGATCAATAATCACTTCCCCTATGTTGGTAGATTCTGAGTAAGTTGTATTCAATTTATTTCAAATCTCATATGTAGATGTACAAAATGACAAATGTAAGGCCAGAATATAAACTATAGGTGTCATATTAAGAATCTTCAAGTACAAAGATTATACACCGTGTTCAACTGTGTGCGACGTAAGGGCTTTAAATCTCTAATATAAGTGCTAACGTCGACATATTAACACTTGCAAAGTAATAAGTGAGTTTGAGACAGAAACTGATTAGTTTAGAGTTCTATAATAGAAGTATTTCGATATTATCAGATACAACAAGTGACCAGCACTTCAGAATGGAAAACAGAAACCACCTGTTGTTAAATAAGAAAGAGCAGTCGTTATTCAAGATGAATAACTGTAAGTAAAATACAAGTGAGATGTCCGTTTACAAGACGAACGAAAAATACATGTATTGATTGACTACGCTTCAACTTTGTCAATTTTATCTAATTAGGATCAAAATTTGCACAAAACTATTATTGTAGTAGATGACTCAACTATGCCATTCAAAGAGTTATCTATTTTTTCTGTTTCCTAATTTGTAGGTAGTAATTTCCCAGATTTCTCGACAACATGACTTCAAGCGCATAGTGTAACAGTGCTTTATCACTCTGCATCATAAAAATTCCTCTGGGATGTTGGCAATTCCTGTGACAAGCTTATTTCCATTTCTGGTCAAAAATCTCCAGTACGTTTGAATCAGAAGATTTTTATGACTAGATTGAACTTCGGGGTTATTTAAGGTATTTTCATTAGTATATTTTTCTTACAGTCATTCCTAGAAACGAGAATAAACTTGGGTTATTCATCCCAGCTTCTTTCGAAGATTTCACTTGGTGTAAGTGAGCACAGATCCGACTCCGTTTCGTTAACTAGAGACCTTGTGCCCTTTTTGTATTAATACCACACACGAGCATACAACAACTTGAATAATCAATTAAGATAACTATTCCCATTACTTCATTTGCTATTTTAGCTAACAATATTAGAAACAACGGCAACAGACTGTTGCATAGCGATTCCAGCCAAACACTGGCATAAATTGGCCATTACGATTGCCGCATGCACGATGTTCTTTGTTGCCGCATCGTCGCGAGCTGCTGCCTCTGACTCTACTGCTTTATGACTGTGGTATCTAAAAAAGATCTTGATAACTACTTGCAGATAATTCTTTATTGGTAAGGAAAAGAACCTTTAACAACAGTGACTATCACCACAAAAGAAATCGGTTATACCACACTCCTCTTAACGATAACGAACAAAAACTCATGAGACCACTTTTCCAATCATAGATAAGAACACCGAAATCAAAAAAACTTATCTGAGATCACAACAAGACTCATGTATTGTTCTTGAACTCGAAAGACAAATATGCCATTAGTCAGATATCACATCTTATACCATTATAAGACTCACCAATCCATCATTGCAATAGAATTGCCTTCTAATAAATGAGAATCGACAAAATACATACCTGATTCCATGCGGCCTTCTTCCGGAGTTCCCAAATGAATGATTTCGAAGCAGAGAAGTGATCGGTGCGAAAGCCTCATCACGCGGAGAATCTGACAGCCTTAAAAAATATTTAATTCACAAACGATAAAGATGCTGTCACGATAAATCTATATCACCAGCAATTAACAACATGAAAAACTTCACAGCTAGTTCACCACTTTCCTAGCACTTATTCCTTCTCTTTAAAAAGTGAGAAGAATCCAACCTTATGCTTACTTTTTTGTCGAGGTGAAAGTTCACCGATGAATAACAACAGCTGTCTTGTACTTGAGCCTATGCTGTCACTTATCAGTCACTCATTTCACTAATGGAGAATAAACAGCAGGAGTGGAGCAACAAAATTGTTTCTCCACGGGCTTCAGACTAGGAGGACAGGATCTTGCTCTCTGATTCAGAACTCAGAAAACTTTGCCGTAGAGAATATAAAAATAGGCAAAATGTGATGTATATTTATTGTTAATAAGGAGAAATTAACCGTGATATGTATCCATCTGAGTATCGTTCCATTTTTTCAGCTCTTCCGTTTAACGTTCGTAGGGCACGACCGACATAAACATCAAGACCTTCGATACCCATAGCAGCGGTGTCAAGTCGTTGCTTCAAATCCGCCAACACCTGAGATCAGAATGTAGGTTAACTTAAGTAATTAGCAAACCGCACTTCATTTACAACATCCACTTAGCACATTGGCAAATAAGACATTATTTACCAAAGCCATTAGCAAAGTAAGACATTACTACTAATGTAGTAAATTATAGACTATTAACACATTCGCGAGCGTGGGAACGGTCTAACTACCGCTAATGAATTCCCGATAACCAAAATATTAATTTGGTATTTGAGGACATGATAAATTCATAGATGGCAGCTAACTACATTGATCTAATAAATAGAGCTTCAAAAGCTCTCAGCACTGATCAATCCCTGAGAGATACGTCATGCATTCGACTTCACTAAGCATCGTTGTAGGTGTCTGAATGTATATCTGGCCTTTACAAAGACCGGCGGTGCCCCATCAATGTATAGAGCTAGTGCTGCTATCTTTCCAGACAAGTTGGCTACCAATTTGCCGACCTCGGAGGGATGGAAGACTTGATGAGCCTGGGACGCAAGGATCGATCCCATGTGTACTGCAGGCCGCCTCTCACCACTGCGCTACACGCGATCTAATGAAAATATATGCGTATGTAGATATTTATACAAAAGTATATACATATATATGGGACGTCTCTCATCCGTTTCCATTTTAAACTTGTTTAAAACCTAATTTTTAAGAATTCAAAACACATTTCAAACTTTTAGAAACTTCATTGGAAGCTAGGCATCACCCACAAACACCAGTGATGCAATCGACGACACCACTGCTCCCTGTTCCTTCAAATGCTTCAAGATTCGAAATACTAAGGAATGAACAAACGACCCATGTGTTCAAGAAGAAACCAGAACTCCATCGTGTAAACCGAAAACTTGCGCCTTGTTAGCAAGGATCCGTAGATTTTAATTTATTTTATTTCAATCGGTAAAGTATAGAGTGAAAAAACTGATCTAAGAAATCTCAGCTTATAATTGAAAGACCCCATTATTTTCGAAATCATATAACCTGAAAACAGTGCATATCATCACCAAAGTGTTAAACTGTGAACAAGCCAGCGGTATTAAACGGATAAATCAAGTCAATCTTTTGTGCTCAGAATGAAGTAATACTAACACTAACGTTTCTAACTCAAATCTCATTGCATCTGGAGTTGTTTGTTATAGATAGGAGAGTTTATTTAAGGTCCTGCAAAAGAATATAACGAAGTTAAAATTGTACCCGAAGTAGGTGCGGAAAGTCACCGCTTGTATTCGTGCTGAAAATGCTGGCTACAAGTATTGGTTGTGGATATGCTGCTAACGAACACAGCACGTTCGCTAACTGCAGATTGAACGCTAACGAATGTTCGGACATCACAGCGAGTTGCGTTAGAAGACAGTCGAGGAAAAATGAGCCACCTGAAATGTTTTTTAAAATATTTAGCTACGAGCATATTATTAGTTCAATTTTGGAAACCAATTGCAAAACAGGTATAGTAAACCCATGAACAATCGTTGGAAGTTGGAGCTCGGGCAAGGTGTTAAAGCAAAATAGATTTCTTGTGGATCATGCTCAAAACTTAGGATGTCCTGAAAGCGTCCAAATAACCTAACATAATTCTTTTACGCGAAGAAAAGTGGAAGAGTACGACTTTCTGTACTATAGTTTCATTATATTTGAACATATCTGGTACTTAGTATACTTCGACCGTTCAAGCACGACATGTGGGTCCTAATATTGCCTCCATTCGCTTTCCTTTATTGAAACCATCATTCATTAAGGGGTTGCATTTAGAGTCGACTGTGACCTAAGTACTCGTCGTTCTCAACCAGCAAATTGATTACTGTATGATCGCGGTCTTCCCTAGAACCACGTGATAGCCGTGTTAGGGCGTCGTCACGTCTTTACCAAAGCCAGCTGCCGATACATGTGTACAGGTAGGATTTTCGCATTATGGCCGCTAGAATTCATCTATAAATCACCGTTTTATGAAATTGGTTGATCGACCAATCGAATATGAGTCAATCGACTGAATCGTCTACGATTATACGTCTACGATACGACTGTCATGAACCTATGTTCTATAACTAATGTGTTTATTTTAGTGATGCTTATTTTCAAGTAAAACATTAGTTGTCGACTAAGTTATGTGGCATAAAAACAAACCACCTCGCGTTCATCAACCTCATAGACATGCGCCATGAATTTGATTCCATAAAACATGGTAAAGATGTCTAGACTCATATTTGGTTTATACAATGATTTTCGAAGGCCCACCAATGCAGCAAATTCGTGTTTTCATTCTTCCAGACAATCCTGGCACCATTTCGCTTATCAATTTCAATTGGATGGAGGACTTTTGTTCATTTTCTTGCCCCTGAGCGATAGCGGTTGGTTAGTGCAGTAAGAGTCATTGGACACTAACGAGGATGTAAACTTCAGGACAATTAATCAATGCACTTTATGCGCTCTCAACCGGCTTAAACAAAAAGGATAAAGCTCTCGGCGATGATCAATCTCCGAGGGATGCACCATGCATTCAACTTCATTAAGCATCGTTTGGAGGCGATTGAATGCATTTCTGGCTATTACAATGACTCGCAGTGGCAACCGATGTATCGAGCCAGTGCTGTTATCCTCCCAGACAAGTCTCGTACCTATTTACCGACCCCGGAAGGATGGGAAACTTGGTGGGCCATGAGCGCGGGGATCGATTCCACGTGTGTGTTGCAGGGCGCCTCCGACCACTGCGCCACATGCGCCCTTCAACCTGGTTATGAGTAGAAAAAGATGGATTACAAAAACCACCATGATTTCTCGAAAGACAGAGTGAGTTGACGGAGTAAGATAGATTGAGATTCATGTTGAGATGGGAACACCTCTTCCTGTTCCTCGTTCATCACCAGTAAGCGCCAACCTTCTTATACTGGAGACAAGTTTCCTATCTTACAATTAGGATTACTTCAGAACAGCCAACGTTTCTGTGAGCGCAGATAACCCTGCAATTAGTCAACCGATCGATCAACTGAGGATGAACTGATGAACGACGGGAACCGGACGACTGCATGGAGAAATTGAAAAACTAGGAAATCAATTAAATGATTTTCTGTGCTACAATATTTTACCAACTTACCAGTCTCACTATTGATTGGCTGTCCACGAACTGGCTCCGCTCGTTCACTGCGTTTTGCTTCTTTATCCTTCTCTTGGGTCACTGAATCTTCGTTTTGCATTTCTCTCATGTACTGCAGTTTTGAGTCAATAAACGCCATTATCTCTGCAGCGGAAAGTTTTTGTTTGCTCGGAACAGTCCTTCGGTCCAACAATGTGATAAAGGTGTCAAGATCCTGAAAAACTTCAAGACCATTTTTATAGTGCTTCATTCAGTTGAACTACAAAAGGTTTAAGAAGTAGAAGCCCTGCGTTGCAGAAAAGAAGAGGAAGAGAGACACTAAATGATTAAATGACGGAATATTTATGAGTAGTCGACAGGATCTTTCATCATACTTTGTAGACAGATTTGTCGTTCATTCATTCTCGTTACCTACGAAAACCACCATGGACTTATTTAGTTACATTTGTAAATAAATAAACGCTTTTCCCCTAAGATGAAGATTCATGACCAATTTCTCCTCTTCAGCAGTAGGCACTCGATATTACACAAACGCCCACTTCTTACGAATGGCATGATAATCTTATTGACAGGAAGAATTCTTATAATAAGCTTGCTGTAGGAGACACGAACACAAGAACAGAAATGATCGCGGAAAATAAGTACAAGATAACGAAGCTCAGTTTAGGATACTGTAGTCTTTCAAGGAAACTAGATAGTTGGAACTAGTCTTATCTACAATGCACTTTCTTCACCGAAAGTGAATAATTCCAAATATGCAACGTTGGCATTGTTGGAGAGACTCATATTAAACGATGTGCACCATATAGTAGTAAAGTTCGAATCACAGAGACAAAGGGAGAGAACAATCGCAAGGCAGAGAGGAAAAAGGTTGTAGATGACGAGAAGATTTTTGAAAACTCGTTTTTAAATAACAACTTTCTACCACAAAAAATACTTGGAAATTTATCATAATTTGCTACATAAATAACTAAGGAAGCAATAGTTCGGACTGTATCTTCAATACGGCTTAGCAGCTTCTCAAAGAAAAAAGACAGCAAAAATTGATGGTAGAGAGAGATATCACTCATTTCAACTACCTGAATAAGATCTCCGTAAGCGTTTTCCGCATAATAATACGCTACAGGTGACAATATCATATGAAGGTAGAACTATTAGTATCATCCTAGAAACAGGAGGCGGATAGCACAGTGGTAGTGATGTCCATAATCACGAGCACGGTGCTAGTTCGATTCCGCTCCGGGCCAACCAAGCCTCTCATCCCTACGGAGTCGGGGAATTGGTACGGAATTGTCTGGAAAAAATCACTCTCTGCAGTTCAATTGGGAATACTCCAACCCGGCTATCTCAGGACTCCAGGGAGAGTTCCCAGGATCGACTTTCTATTAACCTCGGCATTGGAATATGAATGTGTCGTTTTCTTGTTCAGCAATCGCGAGGTTTTTAAACAGCATACATTCGCTTCCATAAAGAAACACAATACAATACAACGCTAGCTGACGTTTCGGCAGTATCGCCTTCTTCAGAGCCGCTTTTTCGTGACTTCCAATGAGGAAGTTTAGAACAGCTGATTACAGTCGCATGTGGTTGACCATTGGAAACTTCCTCATTGGAAGTCACGAAAAGGCGGCTCTAAAGAAGGCGATACTGCCGAAACGTCAGCTAGCGTTGTATTGCATTGTGTTTCTTTATGGAAGTAAATGTATGCTGTTTAACAACCTCGCGATTGCTGAACAAGAAGACGACACATTCTTACTCCAGGGAGAATTGCTCGACCAGCATTCTACGAAATTCAAGATGAAATGAAAATGCTCAAGCAGCAACCGAATCCACAAGTTAAAGTTGGAAGATCTTCGTGGACAGCGGACGGGAGGAAACGAATCGAATGTGAGAAATGCTGGGATCCACACAGTAGACGTGAAGACGGATCAAATAAAATAAAATCAAATAAAACGAAAGTTATAGAAACAGCATCAGGCCTTGTATTTCGTCTCCACTGCTCCAAATCAAAGATGGACTCCTTGTCTTTCTATTTCAAGAATTCGAATACACGAGGAGAAATGAAGCCCGTTGTACTAATAAGTTTTATCAACTCAAACAAGTAGAATATCATGGCGGTTCAGCTTTTCATCGTTTCTAACTTTTCTGAAGGTATTGTCTGGTGAGACTAATTTAGTTTAACCTCGCCCCACTCCAATGAATTCGACTCGATGCGACTACGAAGATTCATCGCAAGAAACAACTCCTGTTGACACTTGACTCGAATCACTCTTGTTCCAAAGAAGCCAAAAAAGCTGGGACACCAGCCATAATAGAAGTTATATAAAAACCTAATATCCTATCCAAGTATCCTAATAAATTTTATAATAACAACCTCGTGTCTGCTTATTGAAGGGAAACATCGAATTATCAATCAATGCCGAGGTTAACAGAAAGTCGATTTTGGGAATTGCTATGTGAAGTGCCAGCAGAATATTTCCGACTTGTAAAAGAAGTCCTGTCACTAAGACAAAAAATTGTCTTAGCTAGACAAACAATACTCTTTCTCCGCCGCTGCCTGAAACACCGAGTCGTGGCGAACTTCACCAAACGAAAAGACTACACAATGGATGCGGCCTACCGAGGGACAGCCAAGTAGTACTGGGCATCGAAACACGACTACTACGCGCCTCTCTTCGATGCAAACAGGACACATGTACGCGCAATTGAAGAAGTGCAAGTCGAAGGAATCTTATTGTGTTCAGTATTTGGAGGATTCCCTTTGAAGGAGAACAGTGGGCTCTGAAAAAGGCGAAACCGCCGAAACGTCAGCTATTGTAACCTAATAAATTATATAATAACAACCTCGTGTCTGCTTGTTGAAGAAAAACGTCGAATTGTCAATCAATGCTGAGGTTAACAGGGTCTTAGGTATATAAAAACCTCCTGATAGCTTATCAACACAACAATATATTGCTTCTGACAATGCGAATCAGCGAAATGTATGTTAGGATGACACAAACTGCCAACTATGTCGTACTCATACAGCAGACAATGAATTTGACAAATTATAACGAAGAATTCAGATATTCTGATGAAGTATTATTCTCGAATCAATAATCTTCTATATGACTAAGATGACACGAGGTTGCTATCAAAAACTTTTATTCGGCTAACGTACCGGCGCCTTAGCCTCCATCAGAGCTGCATTGATCTGAATCCATGTTCCAGAGCTGTTCGGTGTCGCGATGTGGGTGTTCCTTGTAGCACCGAATCGAATCCAGTGGAAGGTTCAGTGCTCCAAGATATTGCAACGATCTGTGGCACCAAATGAACTACCGACTGCTACAGAACGCACTGCCCGATGAAAAGCAAATCATATTGAATCGTGGGAATCGACCAATATTCGTCTTGTATAAAAGAGCACCACCGAGTGAAGTTCCACATTCGAGCAGTGCTCCTACTCCATCGGATTCGACTTGATGTGATAAAGAACACCCACATCGCGATAACGACCAGCTGTTGACCATCGACCTGGATCAATGCGGTTCTGACGAAAACGAAGACGCAGAAACTGCACTCGAAGAAGTGTTTTTATACCAACCTCCTGTCAGCTTACTCATATAGAAAATTATTGACTATTCTCTCCGAGTTTTAAAGAAAGTCGGTTTTTAAGATATTATTCTTGAATGTCTGCTTGCCCATCGACATCCTTGTTTCCTTAAAAATGGTCGGTAAAGCTCAAAAATACTCGAAAACAATGGAACCGCCGTCAAATCGTAGCAAGAGGTAGAGTATATTCCAGTGCAAGGACTATATACGAAGAAAAATAGACTGCAATCCATGAGCTCGATCATTGAAACCACTCGTTATATCTATCTTTGCGAGCAATGAACATAGAGAATGATCCTAGGAGCTCAGTAAGGCAAAGAACTGAACGTCTTAGTTACCTTCGTACTTTTCACAGTCATTAACTTGTTGGTGAATGAAAACTCAGTAAGGGAGACGAATGAACGTGCTACTCGCCTTCGTCTCTCTTAAAAAAGCTATCAACTGGTTGGTGGATGACGATACTGAAGGTTCTGTTTGACTAAATAATCCCTCCAGATCATTTGATGCTGATACGTCAGGATCAGAAACGTATCACCCACTAAAACGTTTCATGAAGATAGGTTATAAGTGGATTTATGGACCTAGGTTTTCCGGCCACACGTAGTACTTTCGCCATTGGAATCTTTAAAAGAGAACTAGTAAAAGTCGAGTCGTATACTTCGTAAAAATAAAACACGGATTACAATACGTCGGTAACAAGTTTCTTCTTCTTTCAAAAAAAAGTTAATTTTATATCCTATGTATTTACAGAATCACTAAAATGATAGTCCCTTTGAGGGGCGAAGACAGATTTTCACGAACGATTATAACCAAGGAAATAAGGAAGTAACGGTTTGTTAGGGTATACCTCCACATCTGCCCATCCACTGAGCACGAATGATTTAGCCATTTCGGCATCAGTGTCGAATCCACCATGTCCAGTGTTAATCGACTCCGTCTCTGACACTGACTCATGCTTGGTGTAAGGAATTTTCTTTCCAACTACTTTCAAGTCCTGTATATAAAAATATGTTGAGTAGTATATAAGCTCCAATGGGAGCGACTACAAAAATATATGAAAGTATATGGGTCCGCAGAGGTACCACCTTGCGTTCAGAACTACTAGGAGATTCTTCACTTTCTGATAAGTCATCGCATGCAGCCAGTTGAAAGTAATCAACTATAGAGGATGACATGATGGAGGACGTGCTGAAAGAATGCATAAGTATATAAAACGGAAAAAAAGGAAGAGTATTTTATAAAATCCTATGTACCTAATAGGAGGCAGGATAAATCCTGGATCCTCTTCCACAGGACTCACACTACCATCATTTGAATGAGAAGTTGAGCCACCAAGTTCGATGAGTGAGCCTGCAACTAATGTTAATCACTATTGGATCTTTAAAAAATCGAAATCTGACGCAAAGTTCATACCAACTGCTAGTGATGAGTCCGAAGTTAGGTGACCATTCCTTGATCTGAAGTATCGATTTAGGCCAAAAGATGCGGATGACAACGAAGATCTACATGACGAGAAACGAGTAAAAGGCTGAAATAAGGCGAATTACGAAATTTCCACTAATAGAAAAGTAACTAAGGTAAATACCGCCCACTATGCTGCTTGTTTTTGTGAGTTACTGCGACAGTTATCTTTGTTGTCATCTTCACAGCAGTCAAAGCATGCAACAATACTTTAACAAATACAACCCGTCTCTTTGACTTTACATTTCTTCAAAATTCATATTCTTAATAAATTCAAAAAAGAAATTTAAATTTGAGCAATTTTTAAAATAAGATTCGAAACTGTTAACAACACCTATGCTAAGGGGAACACCATCATGTCTAGCACTGAACGAAAACCCATTTGTCCGATTACTTCCACCTTGTCAAATTAAAAACAACACCTTTCGTGGGCAAAACAAAACCAGCATCTCATGTGTTAGGATAAAAAGAAATCCAATTGGATCCGCTTTTTCAAACATTCCTTCCATTCCTTTTGTCAGTCTTCCCAAGCCTTTCTTCTAAAAACCGTTTTCTTGACTAAACGATCTAGCCAAAGCATCAGTTGAATGCAGCTCATATTAGGGTGTATGTGTTGATGAAATTGTCTTAAACTTGTACTCGTTTGGATCTGACAAAAAGTATTACTGCTTTTTCAGTGATTAAATATTCTACAACACCTCATCTGGTATAGGCATGACGGGATAAAGGATAAAAGATAAAACTCTCGGCGTTGATCAATCCCTGAAGGATGCGCCATGCATTCGACTTCATTAAGCATCTTTCGAGGTGATTCAATGCATGTGGCCTTTACAATGACTTGCGGTGGCCTACTGATGTATCGAGCCAGTGCTGGCATCCCCCCAGACAAGTCTGGTGCCAATTTGCTGACCCCGGAGGGATGGATGGCTTGGTGGGCCATGGGCGCGGAGATCGATTCCACGTGTCTGTCGCAGTGGCGTCTCCAACCACTGCGGCACAAGCGCCCTATAGGCATGACGGGAAGCCTATAAATGTTGCAACAAAATACTACTTTGGAAGTCATGTTCGACTCTCAAAAAACAACATAATGTAGCAATTTCCATGTTGTTTCATAGGTTATAGGGAGGTTGTTATTAGACTCAGTTATTCCTTGAAGCGTCCATGAAACTGCCTTCTGAGTAACCAGATAGGATCCAGTGAAATTTGGCATATTCGTTTCAAACAACATAACACGCCAACAGAAAAAATCCAGTCCTATTTTTCAAATACTAAATTAATGAGCAGCTACCTGGCCCTCAACCAACGGTATGCTAGTGGAGAAAAAGTTATACTTACTTCATATAAAAAAGCAATACTGAGATTCATAACAAGTTTACGCGCAAGCGATTTGTTTGTTATTGTATTGTACATCGAAGGACGTGGACAGATTAGACTTGAACGTTCTACGACATAAAGGACGAGGACGAGTCCAGCGGATTATTCTACTCCAGGTAATTTCGTATTAGTAAATAAGTAGAGCAGCTATGTACGCAGTCAAAAGGCAAATTTATCCATCACTGATTGATCGAAGAAGTGTTTGGGCTACCAAGCACTTACTCAGAAGCCTTAACCACCTCGGAACTTCGACAATATCCAATCTTGCTGGTGTATTTCCACAGGAAGTTACCCACAACTACATACCGTATGCATATTTCGCTCTTCATCGCTGTCTCCGCGGAAAGGGAACGGGCTCGGATGGACACCATCATAACGCCATTTCCACGCAGAGCAAGCACGTGCTCGTTTCTCTACTAATTTTGCTCCTTCTTGCAGATACAACTCAACAGTTTCCTCAGAACAAATCTGCAATGAAAAACTACATACATGATACATGACCATTTAAGAAAGTACTTTTCAAAATTCAACAGTCTCATATCGGTCTAGTTATTTTGCTCTTGAAATTCATCTACACATAGGGTGAAAAGCAGTACAATTCTATGAATGGGTGATAGTATTTCACGTCGTTACAGACCTTTATGGCACATATTCGCTAGGTGAGCAGCTCTACCGTGATAATATAAACATATGCTGATGGAACGACAGCAAGAAAATTTTGCGTAAAATACCTCAGGAAAACTCAGCATGCATTCGGGTACACACTGAAGAAGTCTTTCCGCTGATGCCACGGCATGTGCTGAGTCTCTTACTTTGTTCAGCTGTGCACGTGTTATATGGTGCATTGGTAGTAGATGTCGTAGAATAAGAACTAGAAAAAAACACGACGAACGGCTGTGGAAAAAGTATAAAGGAAAACTATCAAACATTTAAATGAGAAGAGGACAAAGTGTGAGCAAAACTTGGCAAGCAATCAACTCATAATAACAAAGATTTCAATAAAATGAAAAAATCACCTAGCATGAGATCTTCGCAACTAATTTGTAGCAGAGAATCAAGAAGAGACAGGGAAACGACACCTAGCTGAAAAATCAAATTCTCTTCCTGCATGTTTCTTTACAAAGACAAAGGTTTCCCCACATCAGGAACGAATTCACGATCACATTTTCCTTTTATGCCAATTCTTGGGTAATTTGTTAGTTTACGTCTATTTATGACCTATTCGTCCTCTCCACCTATGTCTACTTCGTCTTGTATGAATCAGCTCGCCACCAATTATGCCAAGCTCCTGTACTTTGTTCTCTGAAGTACGTCAGTAGATTGACTATGTGTGCTTTCATGGCCACGATGGATTTCGCTACGTCGCAGTCTCACTTTCACAGTTGGTGATTAAATAATAAGCACAGAAGAGGAAAAACACTTGTGACGAATCGAATGCACTAACTGCCAAACGATATGCGCAAGTTCTGCAGTCTGATGAACAAGTAATAAAATACGGAAGTCGAAAACAAAATGATAGACGCTAGGTTCGAACGGAAGTGAATGCGATTGCGGATAGTAAATAACATTCTTTTACATTTAACATTTCATATGACCCGTTATCACATCTATTGCGAGAATCACAGCATTTCTTGCATTCAACTCATCTTCTTCGCCGCATTCATCTTCCACAACGGTCCTCGAACGTTTCGCACGTTGCTTCGGCTACTGTTTGAGGATTCTATACTCTTTTTGAAGTTCATATAATGCTGATCGAGTCAAATCTCCATGTAGTCTTGAAGATACCCGAGCTAAGGCGTCCTCAAGTGTAATAGAGAAGAGGGTTGGGAAAGACCGAACTAGTACCTTTGTTTCCTGGTGGACTGAATCACCAACCACTCTGCTATCTCCTCGCCACCATAAAACCTTCGAATATCCTAATGATTTATTCCTCCTGAAGTTGGATTAGCTAAGAATACGTTTACCTTGTCTCCACTTGATATCCGGCCGACAATCACCTCGATAAGCAATTGATTCTCATCGTCTACTTCAAGGAGTAACATTCGAATAAGTGTACGAATTAAAGATGCTTCTGTAACAGTTTCAACACAAAGTTGTAGATATACGGTGGCAGCAGCAACTCCTTCTTGTTCCTCCTGAAAGCTCATCTAAGCCGTCGATAAAAGAGAAAAGATAACAGTCAGTGAAGTAAAATAGTGACTCACTTGAAGTAGCGTTGGTTTCACAACAGAAATCAAAAATCCAGAATAAAAGAAGTTGCAGATTTCTTCAACAACGGCTGGATGAGCTGCCTAGACATCAATATGCAAAAAGATATGTGGAAATAATTTGAAAAGAAAAAAAAAAACTTCTTACTTGAACCACAGCATTACAAAAGAGCAACGAGGAATGAAAGTTGGTAAGAGAATCTGCGGCGTGCTCAGCAACAATATTTTCCGTACCATCACCGGTAAAAATACGACCTAACTGAGAGAAGCATCCAGACAACCCCGTCGCAACTACCGGACAAAAAGCACTCTTAATGGTCCATGATTATCGCTTAGCATGGAGATCGTCAATTCTAACTCTAGGAATACAAACCTTGTAAGCGACAAAATTAGCGATTTTTTCATGGCTTGTGGATACAGATAGGATAAGAAGAAGAGCATCGCGGGCTAATTGTCCAACGTCGTTCTATAAGGAAAATCGAAAGATGAACACATAGGAATAGAAATTTGGAAGAAACATATTCATTGAAAAGTAAACACATATGCAGTGCTCAAGAAGTCACGCCTGCTATAAACGCTGTCCAATCCATTTTCCGAACTCCTTCGGGGTCAATCAGTTGAAAAGAGTATTGCGGGCGAGGAAAATTGACGCCAAAGTGCTCAATTTGCCCAGCTTCAACCAGTCATACTACTGTCCAGATTCATTTATTCTACATCGGCAACTGTTTACATAGAACGTATATGCACCTATGAAACACCTTATATTCCTAGGACAACCTAGCCCGGAAAGTTTTTCGAGAAATCAGAGCCCTTTTTAAAAAGGCCAGCCATCTTTATTCACATTTTTTGTAACTTTAGACCTACAAAGAGAGAGCATTCAAAGGAGAGCTAAGAACACTCTTAATTCTTCACAGCGAGAGCATATCATATTGCTTAACCGATAAGAACTATTTTCGTCACCACGTACATTTGATAGTTTTGTTGCCAGTGTCAGATAATATACATTAACTACACAGAGATCATTAAAGCAGCCAGAGACCAATCGATCTCCATCCAAACACATGCCCAACAGCCACAAAACCTCACGCGCCAGAGCGACCCAGTGGGCTCCGCTCTTTCAATGAATAAGAAAAGCATCATTATCATTGTATGATGTCCGTTTTTACCAGTGCTTTTCATGGGTTGGTCTCGGATGGCTCAACGGTTGCAGAGGGTTAATCATAGCAAGAATTGCGGAATGGAAACGTTAGTGATTTCAATCAGGACAGGCGTACAAGAGAGCTTCCATTATTATTCCCTTGTGCAGCTATCAGTTCAATTGAGTAATCATTTCTTGGTTCGATATTGATAAAACTACGCTGTGCTCAAGAACAATGTTGCTCACTACTTTATGTCTCGGTGGTTCAAAGGAGTGGAATCTATTCACGTCTTCGCAACATCGATATGGACAGAAACGCCATCAAAAGTTGAGATAAGTTCTAAAAAGTGGCCTTAATGTGAACTCAAATGTTACCACTGTGAACTGATCATGAGCCACACACACACAAAATGAAGACTATCTAAGGAGAAAAAAGCTCGCTGCAAAAATATTTAGTCAGCATTAATCCTTCACCAGTATAGTGCCTTTGCAAGGTAAGCCGCGTATGTTTGCGAATCAATGGTACTTCACTTTCAAAGACATCACATCTTACACAGAACCTTGTTAATAGATATAGTCAAGCATAGCCATAAAACTCAGTCCCTTCCACGATGAGACATGCTACCATACGAAATGAGACCAGATTCCACAAAGAAAATTTGTTTGCCTGCCGGAGGAGTTTGAAAGGGTTCGTGTTCTATGAAAAATAAGCAATCGTGCACATCAACCTATATGCGGTCGACCTCCATAAACTGGCGGACGACTTTCAAAGATGGTGTCTCGAACGATCATGAACATGTTGCAGAGGTTACAAGACAACTTGGAATTTGCCTGTGTATTTCTTCCTTCCTATTACTTCTACGTAGTGAGGAATTACCTGCTGAATATGGTCTTCGACGATCGAAAGTCACTTCAAAGAGGACATGCACTACTTTTTTTCTTCGACGATCTCAGAGTTTCGTATAAAGTATAACGAGTACCTACTGGGATCAGAATGCGCGGTAGATCTACGCAAATACGGAATAAAGGATAAAGCTCCCGGCGTTGATCAATCTCTGAGGGATGTGCCATGTATTCGACTTCATTAAGCACCATCTGGAGGTGATTGAACGCATATCTGGCCTTTAAAATGAATCGCGGTGGCCTACCGTTGTAGCGAGCTAGTGCTGATATCCTCTAAGACAAGTTCGGTACCGATTTCCCCACCCTGGATGGATGGAAGGCTTCGTGGACCATGGGCGCGAGGATCGATTCCACGTGTGTGTTGCAGGGCACCTCTGACTACTGCATCACAGGGACCTTTAGAAAAAAAATAGATCTACGTAGTGAATAAATATTAGAACATCAACAAGATGAATTAACACTCGTTGACCATACCAATCAACTACGTTGGCAGTCTCTGACTTTTTTCCAATTTCCGAGACCACTGTAAAAAAAATAAATTAAATGCAAGGGTAACAAAAATACGCAAAGATTGGAAGATCTACTAATGCTCATAATGGAGCGGAGAGCACAGTGGTAGTGATGTCGTTCACTACGAGCATGGTGCTATTCGATTCGGCCCCAGGTTAATCAAACCTCTCATCCTTCCGGGGCCGGGAAATTGGTACCAGAACTTGTTCGGGAAAAAAGCACTCTGCAATCCAACTGGAAACGCTCCAGCCCGGCAATCTGAGAACTCAGGGAAAATCGATTCGACCCGCGTTCTACGACACTCAAGATGAAATGAAAATCCTCAAGCAGCAACCAAGACCACACGTAAGAGTTGGAAGGCCTTACTGGATGTTGGAAGCGAAGAAGCGAAACGAATGCGAGAAGTGATGGGATCCGCACAGCAGGCGTAAAGACAGGTCATAAAAATAAAACAAAATAAAAAATAAACCAAAACTAGTACTCGTATGTTAGAAAGAAACAGCATTTGCACACGAAAATATGGATTGATTAAAAGTATGAATTGATTCCAAAATAGAAAATAAGATTTAAAGAGGAAAAGTGAGTTGCTTATAAAAACACTACCTGTTCATATAAATAGGGGATGAGTAAAGAGAACACAACGAACTCCTCGGCACCATCTTCACTGGAGAAGAAGAAATGCAACAGAGTGCAGTCTTCAGCAAGTTTGGTGCAGATCTAGAACATAACGAAACCGTTTACCAACGTCAAACTAGTGAAATAAAAATAGGAACCTTAGTTATTTAAGCCTTGCAAACTATTAGCTACGATCATGCATTTTTTTCATGCAAGTTTTTATTGGGAACATATACAAGAAGTAAATCAAAATCAGCACAGGAGTTTACAATATTTACTACCTGGTTAAGCAAAACTACAAAGTGTTTCTCCGTAGAAGAAGGATGTCCCAATTTATTTGGTCGAAGTCCTTCTGTGCGCTCACACCTTAATCAGAACATTATGCAGAGATAGTAGACAAAATTCTAAAAACTCAACAATTATCAGACCAATCGAAAAGCCTCAGAAGTGGATTCAGAATTGGCTTATGTACAAGGAGGCAGTGATTTTGTGTATGACTTTCCGCCACAATCAACTCATAGATTCGAATAATAGCCAACTGTAATAAATGCACTTTACTTTACTAATGATCCCAACGATGTGCTAGATACGTCTAATGAGAACTACAAAAAACATACAACATAACTAGGGAAATTTACCTGACAAGAAGGTTTCAGGAAATCTGGGACCTGTATAGCCCAATCCATGACTCTATCCATAATCTCTTGCGTAAAATATCGATCAAGAATAGAACCGATAGTTGGCTCAGGCTGAGCATTAACCTCCATCATTAATAACTGACACATTCGAGTCAGTTGAACAAGAACATGAGTCATCTGAAATCGTTTAAAGTGTAAAATATGGACAAGGTTACACCGAAATTTCAAAGTTCGAGAAAGACCTTAGAAATTAATAACAAATCTGTCAATAAAATGCCTACCTCATTGTACGTGATATCACAATCTGGATTGTATGCCTTTTTATCGAGTATCTTCTCCGCAACAACCCAACATTCTTCAAATTTCCGTTCCCATTCAGTTGGATCAGATGCATACGCAACGCTCCAATTCTCCGGCAAAGACTCTGAAGTGAGAGAGATTTGAGGTACCATTGGCTAAAAACAGAATAAGAACTAACATTTGCAATAAGCTTGCCTTCTCGAGGTGAACCATTAATAGAAGACAGACATGTACTGGGTGAATGGCTTGGTGAACTCAGTCGTGAAAGCCACCGTATCATCGAGTGTCACATATAGCTCCCCTTGAACGAATGCAAATCCTAATAGAATCTAAAGTGAACTATACCAATAATATGTATAGATAGACTGAAAAACAATTCCGTAGTTCATGACAGCATGAATATTTTTAGGAGGACCTTTATTTAAAAAAACAACAAGAACAAAATCAACAACAATAACAGAAGATATCCTTAGATGAGAAGGTGAGCGAATAAAATTTTCATGAAAAATAAAAGCAAAAAACAAATGCTCCAATGTTTTACAACAGAATACATTTGCCTAACTATAACTCGAGATGTGTGGTTAGAATACCCAATTTAGCGGGATGATAGTACTTCGAAGTGGAATTCCGAATCAACACCACTCCACCGCTACTTCGAACTTCCTCGAGAGTACACAGAGGAACATACGAAAGAGCACGACCATTGGCCGCATAGAATGAAAAGTCGCCACGTATAATTCGACCAATAATAAGCCTGAAAGGGAATTTTAATTGACACGATTTACATTTCACATTCATATTCACGACTGCAAGAAACATTTTTCAGCATTCCTGTATTTATGCCTTCCTAACCGGAAAAATATCGGGTATGGAATGCTAAATAGGGACGATGACAGCACTCCTTTGATAAATTTTCACGGAATTAGCTTTTTCTGCCCATAACATACGAACTTCGCTTATTCTTTCATTTTCGACCTCTTTATTCTTACCATATTTTGCGGAGCGAGTAACGTAGTAGTTTAGTAGTGATGTCAATCATTACAAGGCCGTATTCCGACCTGGCCATGCGTTGGTTCAACACGGCGTCGTCCCAGTTCATCGAATTGCCAAAATCACACCAGACTTTGATCACCCTCTTTAGTAAACGTGAAAACACCGTAGTATGGTTACCGCAGAATTCCAGGAAGAATTTAATCGACCAGCATTCAACGACATTCATAAAGAAGACAGAATCAAGTAGCAACCTGATTCAGATGCAAAATTTTTAAACAGCTTCAAAGAAGATGGATGCGAGGAAACGAACCGAGTTTAAGAAGTGCTAATTTCTGCACAGTGTGATACATATGAGTCGGGTCATTCAATTTAGAAAAATATTGTCTTCTAAATTTTCTATCTGACGGAACACCTTCATAAAAGCCGCACAGCGTAGTAATTGAATTAAAATGAAAGGCCTGCAATTCTCACAAAGACTATGCGTGTAATAATAGCAATGAAAAAAAGTTTCCTATACACCACCTGAAGTCTGAAGTGCGCCAATTTCCACTCGTACGAATGGGGAAATTGGGCGAGTTGTAGCGATGTGATATCAACTTATACTATTTCGTCTATTTCGCGAAACAGCGGTTTCAGCTATATTTCAACTCGTCGACAGCTTACCCAACACAAACCAGTGTATTAAGCGGATCAGCGAATCAACTCTCTACATTCAATAGTATACAAAAAATTTCTCCAGAAGAGCTCGTTCGACATGTCATAGCCACTGTCTGCCGCTGCAGATATCGACGTGGGGTACTAAGATGTCATTGCATCCCGGAGCGATTAGTTTGTATAAAAAGAGAACCACAGAGACGGTTAATAACGAGTAATGCATACACTATGACTTATGCGTGACAGCGTAGATCGGTCGACATGAATTTACTAACTCATAGGGAATGTGACGAAAATTTAAGCCGTAGTTCATTACTCTAAGTGTTAACAAAGAACACTTATGTTATACCTTTTTATTTTCTGCCTAGTATAATTTCGCGGCAGGGTACTAAGCGAAATACAACCACAACGTTGCTGAGATATTTGCAAAACTCTGGACCGCAAGTGTCTATGGTGGGGAACGAACGCGCTATTATCCTTTCCGGGGAGTAACGCGTTTACCACCACACCATGCGGGTCCTTCGTTTCGCCTCTCAGCTATTTCTATCGATCTTTGCCGTAGCAATCACCCGTCAGCGGGATTGATCTGGGGCGCCCAAGAAGAACACTTAAGTAAGTTTTCCAAAAAAGTCCATTTAACATCATTCCATGATAAAACCATTTATGTGGTGCTCCATTCCTAAAACAACAACAGGTCAAGGTGATGTGCAATGCCGTACAGCAGTTTAGTGGTCTTAGCTATGAAATCGCGAGAATAAAACTCATCATTGCAGATGTAAATATCAAATAAATACTGAGTTATAAATATCAAGATAACTATGAGAAGGGCAAAATGCCCAAGACTAGAAAATATTGAACTTCAGAAAAATAAGTGGACTAACTGTAAGCAGAATTAATAAAACTGACATTGAAGAGAAACTAACAGAAATCCACTACCTTAAATGCATCACACCTACCTATTTGCCGAGTCCCGGTAGGGAGTTTTTTCCTTCTCCTCCTTTTCTGCATTCAGTTTTTTCAATCGTTCTTCTTTATCTACACGTCGCCGTTTGGCACTCTCTTTTCTCTTCCGGTTTAAAAGCTTTCGTTTTAGAGACCTTAAAAAAGGACGTTATCGCCGTAGTTGATGACGACATTTGCTGAAGTCATCTCGTTATGCAACAAAACTCTACAATCAATTTCTGGCAACATTTGGAACTCACAATATTTAACCTTTACCTACTGCCCATTACTTTTGCACGGTTAAGTGTTATGCGAAGTACAACCACAAGTATGCCAAAAAAAGTGGAAAATTCTGAAACTCAATTGGAATTCGCACCTGGGATTTGCCCTACCGTAAGTTCAGGTGCTATCCACCACATCAAACGAGGTCCTTGCTTTGTCTTCCTCAAGAGAAATGGACAGTAGAGTAATTGCGGGTTCGAAACCGAACTGAGTTTCCGTGCCCTGCTCATATCTCAGCATCTTTGTGGTTGTATTTCACTTTTAGAAATATCTCCATTCATTTCTAGGTCCTGATACAAATTACCTAATCGTGTACCAGGTCAGCTCATGTCATAAAGGATAGAAGGAAAACACTACGAAGACTAACCGATCAACAATTTTGGTATCGGGAAAAAGTTCCTTTAACGATATTGGCTTTTCATGAGCCATTTGATCAATGGGCACTACACCCTTCCAACAATTAACTTCAGCAGGAGAAGATGGCTGGAACTGATAATGGTATGCCACAGACAATCGTTAATAACATATTGAAAAAGCAGTCATAAATGGTGCCCAACCTCAATTTCACTAGGACTAGGTTCAGGATCTTCCACAGAATGTCTTGGCTCTTGAACGATGTTCACTGGACCATTTTTATATCGATTCTTGAACTAAAGGTCAATTGAAATACAAGTGTGTTGCCATTAACTGAATAATACAAAGGTTCCTAAAAATTGCCAATTCATCGCTATAGTTGCACAGCTGCTGTACCAACCAATTGTTAACCGACACAGTACGATTGTGATCCTAGCTGCTGAAATGCGCTGTGTACAGTTGGATACTCATCTCTCACAAGAACCCTACGCTACGCTACATCCCCTTTAAGAACATTGGAAAGTAATGAGGTCACACCAAAAGTGCGAGCCTAGTCGTCTACCCTCTAGTTATCCGGATCTGGTACGGTGCTCTGATGCGAAATGTGACTGTTGTATGAAAAGTACAAAACATGGCGAACAAAGCGGATCCTGTAAAATACTCATGCGTGACCGAAACCAATGAAGCCTCCCAATATTAAAAAAATCATATTCCAGCTCCTAAAAACTTTAATTGGAACCTTCTCCACTGAGCATCACAGTGGTTACAGAATGGATATTAACACTATAGAATGATTTGTGAGCGCCTCCCGATAAACGATCGAACCAGTAAACTATTTTGTCCCTTTGTATCCCATATTTTTCCGCTTTTTTCCATTAAGAGTCGTATCTCGCACAAAGAAGCAATTTAGCAAAACGAGTTTCGTGCAGGAAGACAAGACCGTGTTCCGAAGAGTATCGCTGACGTTTTCGGCGCCTTGAAAGCTTGGATGTTAAGAATTTTAAAAATAGAACTACATCCAAAGAAAACCATCTCTACCATTAAGACAATACGGTAAAGCACCCCTTTGTACAATTACATTAAGTTTAATTCCTTAATTACATTTGGTATATCGAAGAATGGGGGCACAGCAGTCCATCGCTCTGAGGTTGGCAAAAATGGTATCAAACATGTCTGGAAGGATAGCAGCACTGGCTCGACACATCGGTAGGCCAATGCGAGTCATCCTAAAGACGAGGTATGCATTCAGTCACCCCTAAAGATGTTTAACGAAGTGGAGTACATGGCTCACCCCTCAGGGATTAATCAACGTCGACAGCTTTATCGTTCATCCTTTTATCCTTTATATCGAAAAATAGGCAGTAGCTAACGAAAAGTAGGTGATGCATACTAATGTGCTGATGATGCTCGCACACATTTCTGGTCATTTCAAATAGGATTATACGAAGTGTAAGAGTATTGAGAGTATTCATAGTGACACTATGAGCTCACCTTGATCATATCTTCATGCGTAGGAAGACAAACTAGACCGTATCGCTTGGGTTTCCCACGAGCAATGCATTGTAGCTCCACAGGAACTAAAGCGCCGTAGTGAGCGGAGAGTAAATCAGCTGAAATATAAACATTACTATGAAAGGAGAAATATAGACAATATCAATTTGCTACAAATAGGGACACTCACACAGAGCTCATTTCTGTTCGAGAACAGCATTTTAAGATCATGCATTAGAAAACTAGCGAAAATTTAGCTCGGTTATAAGGTAAAACTAAATAACAGTGTTTCCAAAGTTCATTTACATTTAATAGAACCATAGCTTCCGAAAGGGGAAGACTTTGGCTAGGGTGTCCTCGGGAGTCCAGGGAACTACAGTCGCCAAACCAGTAAAATTCCGAAACAGTGGAAATTATGCTGGAACCGACACAACCAGTGAGGACGGGCCGTCCAAGTATCCAAGTGTGTAAGTAATCAGTCAAATAAGTGGCTGGTACCAATCTGCCGGCCCAGAAGAGATGGAAGGCGTGGTGAACCTGGGCGAGGAAATTGATCTCATTTGTATTGCAAAGCGCCACCGACCACTGCGTTACACACTTTCTTTTGATAGATAAGAAAGTGGAAAAAACCAAGGTTTTCCCGTTACTATATAAGTATAGTTGAAATGGTGGTTTTGAGAAATAATAGGTATGATTGGTCTATACCATTTTCAGTTCTAGGGAGATCCAAACAATTTTGCCTGGTGAATCGCTCACAAACAATGTCAACACTTAGGGCCCAAAACTGGTTCGTCGTAAACTGCAGATAGTTTTCCGGTAATTAGAGAACTTGCCGTGGTGAAACTCTACCGACTTATAGAAGAAATTCTCCTTCATTTATTTAAAACATAGACGGGGTTCCCTAAAAATCACATTTGACTTCTGAAGTCGTTTAATTTAATTAAGAATTCCCAAAATAAATGAAAGCACAATTAAAAAAATTCTAAACTTCTAAAATTGAAAACGAAATTTCTACGACTATAAATGACGGTGCATTTTAGGAGATCGTATTCTGAAGGACGGAAATGGTTTGCTCAATTGCTTTCATTTTCGAAATACGAGCTTCGATTAGAAAAAAAGTGCAAGAAATACGTTCAGTTTAGGAAATCTGAATTTCATCGTAATAGAACAAAACAGTTTTTATCCTACAGGCTCAGATTTCTGTACTATAATTGACAAAGTTAATTTTTAGCCGAGATCTGTTGATTTAAAGCTGAAAGCGGCCATTATTTGTGCACCATGGAGTGGAATTCACCTACCGCTTCTTAAGCGTTAAACACCAGGAATGACAGGATTGTTTCTCAACATCGTATTTAAAACATAAAGGCTAAAATAAAGGACAAAAAAGGGATAAAGCTCTCGGTGTTGATCAATCCTTGAGAGATGCTCCACGCCTTCGATTTCACTAAGCATCGCTGAAGGTGATTGAATGCATATCTAACCTTCACAATGACTCCCGGTGGCCTGCCCAAGTATCGAGCCAGTGCTGCTATCCTCCCAGACAAGTCAGTCTGCTACCAATTTGCCGATCCTGTAGGGATGGAGGGCTTGGTGGGCCTGGGGAGCGGGGATCGATTCCATGTGTATTGCAGGGGGACTTCGACCAACCGACCCCTTCGACCTTTAGGCCAACACGCCCCCTACGGCCAAGATAGATTGTATTTTGCGAATGCATCAAGGGTGGGATAAGGAGCTCGAGTTGCACTGAATCTAGTGCAATTTCTTCTGAATTTGTTTTACTTTGCTATATATAAATTTTCATCGCAATTTTTCTGCCTAACTGACCGCTTGTCCAACACAGGTGTTATTCAGACGTGACCTGTGAAAAGCTGTTGGCTGTAGCTAACAATTTATCAAGAACATTCTCTCGGACGAATTCATAACGAGTAACTAGACTGATTGTATACTGCTATTTTATTCCAATCGCTATTAGTCACGTTTATCGAATGGAATGAGTGGATATAAAAAAAAACACTGGTATATTCATAACGTATGCCCAACACAAGAGCAGATGGACAAATGATTAGAGCTGTTAAACGAGCAGAGTACATAAAATTCACCAGACAGAAACTGAAGGAAAACTGGTTTCCATTTTTGAACGCTCAAATTAGCGGCAAAACGCCTACATCATCAAATGGTGCGAAAGCATAGCGACAAAAATGTTGGTTCGTTAGCTCTCCTCTCACTCTTCAAACACAGAAAGGGTGCTTGTGAGAAAGATGCTATTTCGAACAGAAACAAGTGCGTGCACAGGAAAAGAGCGGAAGGAGAAATTCTTAGACTTGGCCCGAAAAACGGCCATTTCCAATGGCTATGACACGGTAGCACCTCGAGATAGATTTAGGGAAGAACCGCGCTCTCAGACGATACGGCTGGTGAAGATAAGGTCCCGTCTATGTCACACTTCGTTTCCAACGAAATAATTACGGCTAAAAACACTGTTTAAATCATTCCAGCATGTATGGACACTACAGTGTCTATAGCGATCTGGACCAAACGAACGTAGGGATAACATAGTAGCCACATTGAGTTTAGTGGATTTCACATTTTTACCGGACCATGTATATTCATTCGATAGCTAATCGAAGGCAGATCAAAATTGTTGGTGTAGTGCCAGAAAAGCCGTTCTCTACACTAATGATTTGCAAAAACCTCTCTCCAAAAACTTCACTGACTGACAATTTGAATAACAACCTACTTCAGAGCCTGGAAGGGTATACTGAGATTACAATCTACTAGGCCAAACGCTTCAATAACACAAAAAAGCAAGCGGAACGAGATGTTCGTCAGAATGAAGAAGTGTGCGACGAAGGGATGTTTTTGTGCTTTGTATGTAGAGGATTGCCTTTCGACGTGAATAGTTGATGGGTCAATATTGATATGCGATTTTATTAGATCTAATGCCAAAATAACCTTACAACGGAAATTCGAAAATCTTTTGAGTAATTCACAGGTCTCAGCTTCAAGAAACAACCGCAAACGAATTCATTACGCTTCTGATAATAGTCAAAATAGGGTTGATAATGCACCAAGAAAATCTAGGGTCACCGTGATTGAGGGCATAACAATACCTGAGAATGCGCGCTCGCTATTAGAATTGGGCCCAAGGTTTGCACCATCACAGCCCATTTCTAAAACGACCCTGCGTAGGATAGCATGCAACCTTTATGAGCTTCAAGATCGACTCCGCTATCAGGCCAAGCAAGAAACATCAAAAAGAGATAAAAATCAATAGGCGGCGACACTACCACCATCTCCTTTCCCTAAAGCGTTTTTTAGACAGTTGGACTCTAACGATGGTGTTAACATAAAATTCCGCATATTCTTGGACGGCGTTCTCAAGACTCTTAATCACTACCGCGATAGAGAGTTTATCTCTAACCTTACAACCGCACAAAAATGTGGCATGCAAAACATTGGAGAATTAATAAACTCGAAAACATTAAGATTGTCTGTTAGTGATAAGGGGGGAGAGTTCGTAGTTATCCCTCGCCAGCTGGATGTTGAGATAACAGAGGAACATCTTAGTGATGCTACCCTTTATCGCCCATCCTCTGAAAAGAAATATAAAAGTCAATACCGAAAGCTAAACAATCAATGGGTCAGTGAGGCAAAGGCTGCGGGTTTAAAATCATCGGTTATCCAGCACTTTAAAACCGATAAATCAACATGTCCCGTCCTATACCTACTTATTAAAACACATAAGTTGGTATCACCTGATGATCTTGCTTCAACCAATCCGTCATCATTTAAGGTTAGACCCATTATCAGCTGTATAGACGGGCCAACGGATAAAATAACCTGGTTTTTAAGCCTGATACTTACCGAGTTACTTAACCACATTCCAACTCACCTCACAAACACCCAAATGTTCCTAGAACGTCTACGTAACGCGTCTCCTAATAACGCGTACGTGATGGAGTCTTTCGACGTTAGCGCACTGTACACTAACGTGCCGAATGACTCCGCAATGCCAAGCCAACTTCGAACTTCTTGTTGAGCATGAAGGAAGAATAAATATGCATGGATTGACCATCCAGCAGCTAATGGCTCTCCTAAAAGAGTGCCTAAACTGCTCGTTTTTTAGATGGCCTGGAAAATATTTCGCGCAAATAAGGGAGTTGGCAATGGGACAGCGACTGGCCCCAAGCCTTGCCACTGTGTTTATGTCTGAGATAGAAGCCCCTGTTCTTGATCTCCGGCCACTACTCTACTGCAGATATGTAGATGATTGTTTTGTCGTCTTCTCTAAGCAGGAGGAGATGGACAAATGCTTTGAATTATTGAACGAGCAGTCCGAGTACATAAAGTTCACCCGGGAGAAACTCTCCTAATAACGCGTACGTGATGGAGTCTTTCGACGTTAACGCACTGTACACTAACGTGCCGAATGACTCCGCAATGCCAAGCCAACTTCGAACTTCTTGTTGAGCATGAAGGAAGAATAAATATGCATGGATTGACCATCCAGCAGCTAATGGCTCTCTTAAAGGAGTGCCTAAACTGCTCGATTTTCAGATGGTCTGGGAAATATTTCGCGCAAATAAGGGGTTGGGGATGGGACAGCGACTGGCCCCAAGCCTTGCCATTGTGTTTATGTCTAAGATAGAAGCCCCTGTTCTCGATCTCCGGCCACTACCCTACTGCAGATATGTCGATGATTGTTTTGTCGTCTTCTCTACGCAGGAGGAGATGGACAAATGCTTTGAATTATTGAACGAGCAGTCCGAGTACATAAAGTTCACCCGGGGGAAACCGAGAGAAAACTGGCTTCCGTTTTTTAACGTTCAAATAAACCTATCAAGTAGCGGATACCTGACAAAGTGGTATCGAAAGCCAAGTAACAAGAACATTCTTGTTCATTTCCTTTCTTCCCACCCTTCACACACAAAGAGGGCGATTGTGAGAAACATGTTTCGAAAAGCCACCTCTGTGTGCACTACCAGGGAACTAAAGGAAGAATCGCGCGACTTCGCTCGGCAAATAGCCATCTTTAATGGCTACGAAATAGTAACCCCATGAGATAAGTTTAGAAGGAGAGCGACGCGCCCACGCGAAACACTTGGCCAAAAGAAAGTCCCGTATATGTTGCCTTTTATAAGCGATGAAGTAAGCGTAGCTATACAACAAGGCTTAAGAAGGGCAGGTTTAGAGGAATCGGTAGCGATAGTTGAAATACTACCGGCTACTTTATGTCGTCAGTTAGTTCGTAACCGCGTGTATGACCGCCTATGTGAAACAACAAATTGCGTAATTTGCCCTTGCGACAGAGACAGTGACTGCATGAGTTCAGGTACGATGTACCTGATCTCTTGTCATAATTGCGCGGATGAATATATTGGCGAAACGGGCAGACCTTTGTGTGTCCGTATAAAAGAACACCTAGATGGCAAACGAAAACTAAGACGAAGTACCCTACTAGCCACGCATAGGATACAAAAACAGCGGAGACGATTTTGAAGTAAAAGTCAGTATCCTTGTACAGAAGTCTAAAACACCAGCGCGAAAACTTCTTGAGGCTTTTTGGATAAATGCCAAAACTCTACAATGAATAGCAGGGATGAATGCCCGGAGGTCATACGTGACCTGACCCCGTAAGTTTGCATCGATTTTTGATGTGGGATGGTGCAGTCGTCAACCACATGCGACTATAATCGGCTGTTCTAAACTTCCTCATTGGAAGTCACGAAAAAGCGGTGAGTTTTTCGTCTTTTTGTGTTATTGAAGCGTTTGGCCTAGTAGATTGTATATCAGTATAGCCTTCCAGGCTCTGAAGAAGGCGATACTGCCGAAACATCAGCTAGTGTTGTATTGTATTGTGTTTCTCTATTGAAGTAAATGTATGCTGTTTAAAAACCTCGCGACTGCTGAACAACAAAACGACGCATTCATATTCCAATGCCGAGGTTAATAGAAAGTCGATCCTGGGAACTATAACAATCTGCTGTTATTTCACGAAAACTGTGGCCTGAACATATGTTGGAAAATACTTCCAAATGCAGATAGCAATGCACTTGCATAATGGACCATAGCAACACAGTAAAGAGTCACACTTATCATTAACACCCATAAAACAGAGCAAAATCTCCTCTACAATCATGTCGCGTTTAAAACCCCTCAAGTCCTCTATTTATGAAGAAAAAACTTTTTATTGCCAAAAAACCAGAAAGTCTGCAGCCGACGAGAGCATTGCGCGTAGTCCGTTCGGTCAGCCACAAAATACGGTAGCCGGCACGGAATTGGTTGAAAAGGGACGATCGAGAGAAATCGGTACCTGTGAGTGAAATACCGCCGAACGCTTTAAGACGTCAACAAGTTCGTGACCGCCTGGTTGACCGTCTGTACATAACTCAAAATTGCATAGTATGCTCGAACGGTAGAGATGGTAATTGCATGAGTTCGGGTACAGACTATCTGATCTCTTGTAAAGTGTGCGGGGACGAATACATTGGCGAAACGTGTAGACCATTCTGTGTCTGTATAAAGGAACAACCAGTGGAGAAATTTAAGGTCAAACAAAACACGGCACTAGGCACGCATACATAAGGAAGTTTTGAAGTGAAAATTACAATCCTCACATAGGAATCCAAAACATAAGCGCGTAAAACTTCTGAATAGCCTTGGATAAACTCCAAAAATCCAAAAATGAAGTCTGAGAAGCAGTTCGCTGTGATCACTCATGAGCTTGCTCCATACCTCAAACTGATTCTTTGGCGTGGCCCAGGCACACTCCCAACCAGTGTAGAACTTTATGACGCTAGCCAACAACAACATAACATAACATAACTAGAAAATGAAGCCCTGAGTACTCAAAAGTAGTTGTTAACTACACTGTTGAAATCTGGATACCGACTTTTTTTCCGAGCTTTTGAAAGTGTCTGAGTACATTGCGTGTCAATTTGAGCCATCTACGCTCTAAAGAGGGCGAAACCGTCGAAACGCCATCCACTGTTGAATAAATTTTATTACTAACCACTTCGGGCCTAAGAAAACATAGTCACAACATGATTTGCAAAATACTTTTCAACGTTGATTGAAACGTGGTTGTATGCTGGACCATAGTGACATGTAGAATATAACAGAAGACACACCACGTATATCTCCAGACCGACAGAGCAAGTCTCATCTACAATTTGTCACGTTCTCAACACTTCAAGCCTTCGGACTATCGAAAAACTATCACTTGATTAGAAGGTTCATAATGGACACGAAGTTAGGCGTCGTCTAACGTGGTGGCTGCGCAAATTTTATCTTAAGACGCTGCAACTTAAAACGTCATTCAGCAATGAAGAACAACTTTAGATTCCAATGTGCCAATCAAACGAGTACAAATGATGAGAAAACATAATCAGAAACTTTAGCAATGACAAATGGAATTCACTGACAATGTGAACCACTAACACAACACTTCAAATGAACAAAGTAATGAGCCGAGGTATAATGCAGTACAACTAATGCGATTTGAAAATGGCCACCCCCTCTAAGCCGATAGTGCTTTCCAATATTGGCCGAGCAGTTTATAGCACGACTAGCCGCTATAGTGAAAAAGAACCACTGTCTCTCGCATGTGGTTCTGGAAATATTTTCGATGTCCTAGAAATCTTAAATCACAAGCAAATGGAAGACTTTTCTGGGAAGAAATTTCCTCATTCAAAGAACGCAAAAAAATACATTAGTTAACTGTCGCCGCAACTAAGACTACGATATGATATCATCGCAAGTAGGAAGAATCTCTGGAAAATATAATATTAAACTAATAATTACAGATTCATGAAGTCTATAAGAAGTTTACGCGCAAATCGTCTGAAGTGCACCTAAGTTGCATATTTGTAATGGGAAAATAGGATAAAGAAGGAATTCTCACTAAGTGCGCTTATTGACCTGACTCGAGGTTGGTATCATTCCTTGTCGTCACCTAAGAAAACGGCTCTGAAGAAGGCGAAGTCGCCGAAACGTCTGCCACGGAATCAGGACAACAATAACAACTGATACCAACCTTGCATCAGCTCAAAAAGGGTAGTAAAAAAGGTAAAAAAGGGTTCGCAATTAATTCCATATCTAAATTATTAAACTTGAGGTTTGTAGAAAGTCGGTCATTTTGGAAAGGAAATGTTAAGTAGAATGATTGCAGATTCGGTTTCTTTGACACCCATCAAAGAAACCACTAACCGACTTAGCGACTCAGAAATCACTACTGAAAAAAACGTTTTATAAAGTATAAACGAAATAGACATCCAGTTGGAACAAGCGTTCTACATCTTCGACAAATATTCCATCGTGTTAATAGGTAGAGTATATATTCAATGCGAAAGAATGATTAACATAAACATAGATCGATCTTTTAAGAGAAAAGCCAAGACAATTGAGGCGGTTCCGACGAAATCCAAGGAAATCCACAAGATTGTTAGACATGCCCGTTGGTTTCTCACATTAACAGTTGTATTAGCAAGGGTAGGGCTAGGAGCAGATAGCACAGTGATAGTGATGTCCGTCATCACGAGCATGATTTTAGTTCGATTCCACCCTGGGCCAAGTAATCCTCTCATTCCTCCAGGGTCAAGAAATTGGTAGTGGACTTTTATGGGAAAAAACCACTCTCCACAATCCAATTCGAAACGCTTAAGCTCGGCTATCTCAGGACTCCAGGGAGAATTGCTTGACCGGCATTCTATGCGAAGCAAATCGAATGTCCGAAGTGCTGGCATCCGCAAGGTAGACGTGGAGACGGGTCATATAAAATAAAAAAAATCAGTTAGCAACTATATAACATTTGTGGGTCAAGAAATGATACTGATAAGTGTCACTATGAATGAAATGGACTACAGTCGTCGATTTTAACTTATCATTTACTGCTTACTCTTTTTAACGGCATGGTATACATTGTGGAATACAACTTCAATGATGCTGAGATATTTGCAAAACTCCGGACCGCAGGTGTATGCGGTGGGGAACGAACGCGCTATTGTCCTTTCCGGTGAGTAGCGCGTTCACCACCACACCACACGGGTCCTACGTCTCACCTGTCTCTCAGCTAGTTCTATCAGGAAAAGTTTTTAGCGAAATTTTGTCCTGTCAAGGGCACTATTGTTGTTGAAGAAAGATGCTCAGATATCCCCGATAATGGAGTGTCTCTTCTACACTGCACAAATACAAATGTATGAGCCCTGAAGCGCTTTCTTCCTCTTGTTTTCGTGGACTAGAACGAGGCAGAACATATTCTCTACAGCTCGGTGTGAATACCGTTCGCATCACTCTAATATATCTAAGTGATAACTGCAGCCTCAGCTTAACTGGGTTCGTTGCCGATTTGGGCTCCCCAGATCAATCCCGTTAACGGGTGGTTGCTGATAGCAAGTGATCGATAGAACTAGCTGAGAGACAGGCGAAACGAATGACCCGCATGGTGTGGTGGTGAACGCGTTACTCACCGGAAAGGACAATAGCGCGTTCGCTCCCCACCGCATACACCTGCGGTCCGGAGTTTTGCAAATATCTCAGCATCATTGAAGTTATAGTCGTCGATGTCAAATAACACCCTGAAATAAGACCTAGAAAAGAAAAAAGCTTAAAAAGTGATCGTTTCAACACCTATAGCAACTACACAACTACCGCAGTCTTTCTCGGAATTCTATATTCTTTGCTAGTGACATTCTATACACAAAAGTTTATGAAGGAGAAGCACAATGGAAAACAAAATAGAAAAAGAAAATGAGGAGTACTAAAAGAAAAATTCGAGCTACGTCCACATATCTCATGTAGCACTGTCAAAAGCTGCCATCAGAATCCAGTAAGAGATTCTATGAGTAAAACATTAGTCAGTTAGAGACGCTCGATCAAATATTCCTCTTGAACGAGTTCTCCTACATATATTAAGTTGTGCTACAGCCCTTCTTGATTGGAAACATAGCTTCTCGACGGAATGCCAATTTATGAAATATTTCAGTACTGCATCAAAACTTAAAAACCAACGTCGTCATAGGTGATGCACTCCTTAGTATTCCCTCCAAGTGTTCCGTTTTCTTTCTGTAACCATCACTTGAGGAGAGGAAAAATTCGTCTGTAGATTCAGCTCTACGGAAAATGCAATCGAACACCTTTGTGGATCAGAGATATGCTATCTTCTGACTAAGATTCATTCAACCGTTCTAGCGATTAGCCGACAAAACGACCTAGTGTGATCTGGTGAGTCATTTCACACGTAAGGAAAATCCAAATACTCACAAAGCTCTCTGGCATGAAACGAGTTGAAAACAAACCGCATTTGAACAAATTGAAGCTACAGTGCTTAGTCAAATTGGAAGCAATACGAATGAATAAATCGACGCCATGATATTGATCTCATCGGATACGTGTATCACTGTGCTGTAGTATTAGCATGCACACTTTCCATGGTATAAACCCCGCCCATAGATAGACAACCTCTCCCTTCCCTAAACAGTGGTAGTGGTTGGATAAATCTCTCGGCGTTGATCAAAGTTAGTGCTGCTGTGCTCCAGACAAGTGTGATGCCAATTTGCCGAACCCGAAGGGATGGAGAGCTCGGTGAACCCGTGGCGCGGAGATCGATCCTATGTGCATTGCAGGGCGTCGCTGCTCACTACGTTATACGCGTCGTCATAGGTGGTGGAACTGATAAAAATCCTGCCTTTATCATCTTGCTCGTGTAAGACAATACTTGAGTCAAATCCAAGTTGAGCAGTACAATTAAAAATTGTAAATCAGAAACAGATTCTATGACAAATCTCACAGAAACTAATTAACACCATAAATTTTGCTTCGATATTTTATTTCCAGTTTTTTAAAACAAACCTGGCACTTTGCCTTTGTTTTCCAACCAACGTGCAATTGATAAAAGAGAGACACGCTCTCGGAGAACATACACATGCTTGATTGCGTCCCTTCGCTAAATATAAACAAGATTTAATAGTTCAAGTTCGTAAATGAACATAAGAAAACCCGAAAAAACGACTGAAATATCAAAAAAGCAGTGATTTCCGACTTCCTGACAGAACAAATACGATACTATCAAGTATGAAATGTGGGTTCCTTTTATTTAGGAAGAAAAAACTATGAGATTACACAGACTTCAAAAAAATTCACTCATACCTTTGCCGCTAGCCAGTCATTGACGAGTTCTTCATATTCAAATGTAAATGGATACTTTATTGACAATTTATCCCAATACAAGACACGTCGATTGTGTGGTCGCCTCTCGTATTTAGCCTAAATATTATTGTATCCTTGGAAATCGACTAACCAACGACTAACCTTGTTTACAAAAAAAAAGTGGTCATAGGGCTTCATTACTTCGTGTTCCGATTGCATTCGCTTAATATCTTCGAGACCAGATCGAGAATCTACGACATCAGTTGGGAAGTGGAATCGAGATGCTTCTAGATGTGCGGTGAGATCATCGCGCAAACCAGATGCACGGGCAGTCCGTAACTGCAACGCAACCCAGAAGTCCATTCCTGCAAGCCGAGAAATTACGTTGGCAGTGAAATAGAAGAAATGTTGGAAGTCCACATGCCAAATCCACATGGAACGATTAGCTCACAACCCGACAGTGTATCAGAACGACCAGATCCTCCATTACGCATCACAACAAGCAAGGGAATCTGTGAATGATGATCTAAGAAAAAAGCTCTACTTAAGACGGTACGGATAAAACGGCACCTTTGCTGGCGTAGTACTAATTGGCCCAAGGGATTGCCCTTTCAGTTTATTTAGTTCCGAATCTGTCATCCTAAATATTCTTCTTGAAAAACCATAATCGTTTCAAGAAATTTAAGACAAGACAAAAATATGATTACCATTCACCTATCTGAAAGAGCTTTCATTCGAACATCATTGTTCCAAAAGGCTACTTGTGGAATACAGTAACATATTAGTGGCAATCCGATGCATTCAGAACAAGGTATCTTGAAAACCAATTGACAAACCCATCATATCTCTATATCTATAGTATGCATGCATGAATGTGTGCGAGTGCAATCACATAAATGTGCATCGAAAAATACCTTTTTGCGAGTAGGTCGAGAAATTCTAGGATCTTCAACCAGTAGTGAAAAAACGGAACCGTCGACAAAACTTCCGGTCGCAAGTTTAGAAACAGAATCTTGCCATTCCGAATGACTTGTTCTAAAATAACAACCTGCCGTAAGTTAGTTTGATTATAGAACCAAAATGAAAGTGAGCTTAGAAACCAAGGGATAGAATTACTTTGTTATCATTAAATGGTCGATAAAATTCTCATAGAAAATGGGCTAGCATCACGTATATGAGCGAGTTTATAGACTCTCTCGCTCCAAGGTTTCGATGGCTTCATATAAAACGGACGCAAAAGGGGTAACAGCACTAAGAAGACAACCTGAATTGAGATGCGTTCTCATCGTTGACTAACTTTAAGGCGTCGCCTACAATCGAAACAGCGAGTGGACCATATAAACGAATCCGCACCAGTTGATCTCGTAAGTCTTGGACCTAAAAACTGCATTCATATTTTTTTTCTTACTATGACTAGTACAGAAAACGAACAGAGCACCCGTATTGCATTTTTTCCAGTCCAAATGTACGTGCGCACTCTCATTCTACTTAGGCGCCATTCCTCCAGAGTATGAGGGAAAGTGTCAGTCTGAAATCATTAGCAAACAGTAATCAAACAAAACAATAAAGAAATGGACATTTACTTCATCGCTATTCTCCACATGTTCCTCTTCAACAAGCTCCAGTAATTCTTTCAGCACTGATAGAGCTTCTTCTCGACAAGACGGATGCATCCATAGCGCTAATTTACAGAGATCGCTAGAAAATTGAAACCTATGGTGAAATACATTTAAGCAAACTTGGTAAAACAGGGTCCAACTTATTTTTAATCCATTGGAATCGTACAGGTCCAATGAGGCCACACGGATACCGTCCAGGATGATAAATAAGCGTGGTTATCTAAATCATCACTTGTCTGATGTACGAGCCCCGTGATAGTCATTATCAATAGTATCACACAGATGTCCCGATATCCACTAATACACATCTACAGGACTGTTCAGTGAGAGTGGGCACTGTTGCTGCATTTTCCTAGCGTTGCAATATATAAGCCAATTCAGTTAATTTAGCTGCCTTCTTTTGGTCATCGTATATTCTTCATGTTCACGTTATAAAAAGCACTACAACCTATAATTCTCTTTCCGATAGAAGTAGAAGTTCTATCACTCCATCAACATAAGATCACGATTTCTTTTACTTACTTGGATACTTGTACGGCCTGTCGTCACTAGTTGTGTGGGTCCCAGCACAATCTCCATTTTTCAGAGTTTCGGTGGTTTAGTTATTGTTTCTCTGAAGTCCCGCGGTCAGTCTGGCCACAGTCTGTCCCAGGTCGTCACTACCACAGGCAGTCGCCGCCCTAGTGGATCAGAGGAAGATTTGCCACCATGCGACAAGTTCGATACCAGGACGGTATTCGATCCTGGTATTGCTTTACTCTTAGCTGCACTTCCTAGTGGAAACGCTGGATTCCTTATTAGGTTGGGAGACCCTGCCGGGGATGGACCCCGCTCTACATCGCAGCCCGATACCAAGGAACACCTCCCAGCCGCGATAAGGCGGTAAAGCGTTGGGGGCATGATTTCTTTTACCGTAAGAAACCTCTCCCTCATTTGTTTATCTTTCTCGTCGAGCTTTCCTTCTCGAGAACCTAAAGGATTAATGGAATAGCTCGAATCTGCCGTTGAAGCTCACAGTTTTCCCCAATTGCGTCAAAAATTTGAAAACTCAAAACTAAAATCCTGGTGCACGATTCTGTAAGGTTGCCGCATTTAAGTGATGCATAACTTTCTATCGTAAAAGCTTGTTATTTGATATTAATTCATACACAACAATCTATCGCCCCTTCTCACGCATGTGCGGAAATACACTCGAACTGTAAGAGCTGAACTTCGTTTCCATTTTTTGGTGGTTTAGAATTTAACACATTCGTGACGAAATGTATCGGACTCTATGCGCAGTGCGCCTCCTAGCTTCTAGCTTTCAGCTAACATACCTCAACCTATGATAAAATTGGCAAATTGATATAACAGACAAGGGTAAGGCTTCGGCGTTTACCAGTAACTCTAGGATGTGCCATGCATACAACTTCACTGAGCATCACTAGGGCTGATTTAGTGCATATCTGTCCTATATAATGACTTCAGCTGTTCAGTGACCCCAGGGCACGGGATCGAATTGAAGACTATGTGTGCTGCAGAGTGCTTCTGACCACTGCGCTATACGCGTCTTCTTGAAATAATATCCATTGGAATTTGAAGATATTTGCCAATAAGTAGCAACTTTTTCTATTCGACACTGACAAAATTCCGGCATTTTAGAGCTCAAAGAACTTTTTCGTCCACTTTTTTTGGGTCTACGTATGTATTTCGAACACCGTAGCAACTTCTTAGCAGATGGAATGTCGTACGGCCGAACCTTGATGCACTGATGAGTTTTGCGGCTGCTTTGCTCGCATTTAAAATTGCAGAAATTTAGATTAAGTCTTATACTTACTGTACACCTGAATCCTAAACAAAGTTAAAACTGAAGCAGCTCTTTACAAAAGTATTTATGCAGTTGAACAAGCAGTTTAAACCCTCATTTAAGTGCCTGTGAAATTCGCAGCTTTTTAAGTACTCTAGTTATTGCAAAATTACTCAATGTAAAAAAATTGACGAATCCGCAAATGTACTAAGTTTTAATATGCGATGGACGGAGTGGAAAATTCAATAAAAATGCAACATCGCTAAACCTTTAATGGAATCGCGTCGTTAGGCGCAGCTCTCCGAATGTACTTTCCGGGTTTTCAAAAATAAAAAAGAATTTGTCAATAAGCAGAGGTCTTCAGGAGTTGTAAAGATAGCAGAATTGTAGAAGAGAGTGTGCTCTATCGTCCACAGGATATAGCTTAGTATGCTACTATTTATTGTATTACTATGGCCTATTAAGTAAATATACTGCAGCCAGCTCTTAGAAGTATTTTGCACCCTAGGATGAGTTTATTTCGGGGTTTTTTGTACTCGCGCATTCCATACGATGACGAAGTCAATTAAAATGAAACAGCAGTCAGTTGTTAGTCAAATTAAAGGGATCAACAAACTTTTTCGAAAAAACGTTTCTCTGTAAATCATTAGGTGTCTGAGGATGGTTTTTTTAGTCTCACTCCTATTATTTTGACCTGGCTTCGATGAACTATCCAATGAATATACATTGTGAGATAAAAACGTTCTGGAACGTACTAAACTAAAAATAGAATGACTTTAATATAATTATGTGTCCACACCGGTCGTTACTGGTTAACATTTACCGCCCGTCCCCTCATACCGCCTGAATACTGTATGCGGTATGAATTGAGCATAACCACTTCGGTTACTGCATTACCTCCTCCTCAACCAAAAAGTAACACTCCACCCTTTTCCTACTACTTCCTGTTTAACAATTTGCACTGTAGTTCTTTTACATAGCCTTCCAAAGCTTCACCCCTCATTGTAACTGGGGAGTGTTCCTGGATGTCGTGCTGGTAAGTACAGCGTGGAGTTGCATCCCCTAGCAGGGCCTCCGAAGCTGAGGAGTCTGACGTTTCCTGAAGGCCACCTAAGAGTAAATCAATACGAGGAATCACCACCGCCCTGGAATCAAACTAGCTGCGTGGTAGCAAACCTCGCTGAGATCCATAAAGGTTGCGACTGCCTGGTATGGGGACGACCTGAGGCTTCGGCTAAACTGACCTAAAGACTCTAGGAAATCGCAATGACTAAAGCAGCAAAATTCCCGCCTCAGTACCCTGCACACTTGGCGCTCCTGTAGACTATGTCAGGTGGTGGGACAACCGGTGAAAGGCGATAAAATCTCGGGTTGCAAGGACGTCACTAGAAACGGACAAAACGAGCACGTCCATGAATGACGCGCCATGGAAACTGCTTTCTGCTGTGCACCTACGGGCCTAGAGCAGTTTCTTCAGACGTAGACCTTTACCCCTTTCTTGAGGCTGCTGTTCGCCTACAAGAGACCAAAAGCAGAAAGACAAACATACGCCAATTAAATGATGGAACCCTTGACATTACTGCAGAAAAATTTCCGTTACGAAATGTCGGAGACATTGGCTTTGTCGTACATCCATTTATTTCCCATATAGTCAATTCATACGAAATCCTATCACCACGTTTACCCATTCTTCTTCTCCAACTGGCGCGTCAGAAGAAAATCAGTACCATTAACTTTCAATCACCTACTTGCACAGCTGATGAGAGCGAATTGGATGCGTTTAGTAACTTGTTATCTGAAGTGATCCTCAATGAAAACACCCTCTACAAATTCGTTGTTGGAGACTTTAACTCTTGATTAGCAAAGGCCAACGAAAAATAATACAACACAGAAATTCGGAATAAGAGAACATGTTTCTTCCATGGGAACTCATTTTTCGAGAAGAGAGAAAATCGCCAGTGGATATGAGAATCTCCTAACTGCATGACCGATACAAAGATCGATCACATTCCCACGAGTTGAAAATGGTGCCTCTTTGACACGTCAGGGCTACCTCGATTCTGTACTGGATCTGATCACCGTCTTCCCCATGCGAAGATTCGCTTCACCCATAAGCTGGAAAAGAACTCTTATCGTCATCCGAAAAAAAATATGAAACAAGTCTTCTACAAGGATATTCTCAATAAAATCCTCCCCTAGTATGACAGATTAACTGACGACCGAGACAGCGCTAAACGCTGCTTGCCGAAAATATTCTAAAATTTGTGCCGAAATCGCCTCTTTTTTTTCCTGAAGTTCCTCGAACAAGAACTTGGGACCGCATCTCCATTACCACTAAGGAGTTGCTCGAAAAGAGAAAGACACTGAAACTTGATCCTACCGCAACACATCTAACACAGCCGGTGATAAATTCCTGCCGTCTAAGATCTCCGAAGGAGGATTTATATCGGTATAGGCACAACAATTTATTGGAAACAGCTTAAACTCGGTACAGTCTGAAGTATGGCCGAAGAGATCTTTACGACTACAACGTTTCGGTCCCCGCCTTGATGAATGAAGATGGGACTATCAGTATATCTCTCCATGATATGAAAGTGATGATTAAAAAGTTCTAAGCAAGTATTTTTCCCTTCATAAAAACCATCTCGGACTCCGAAATCTCCGCCGTTGAAAGATCATACGGGATTCTACTCTTTGAAGTTCGAGTTGCTATAGAAAGTACGACGGGCAACGTCCCACTGCCCGATAATACCACCGCCGTCTTCCTTCGAACTTGGGGCCAAAAGTTATATGTACTTCTCGCCACTACATGACACCTTACATTCAGAAAGTAAAAATCCAGTGAATCTCGTACATGGTCACCCTACTCAAGAACGGTGACCGAAGGGATCTTCGTAACAATCGACCGATATGCTTGTTGAGCGTACTTAACAAGCTCTTCAAGAAGATTATCCCTTGCCCATATCGAAGACCCTGAATGAGGCGCAATCATTTGAGCAAACAGAATTCCAATATGGATTCTCTTGCATGCACCACATTAAACCGCGCCTAGTGTCACAGAAGTCTGTCAGGAGTACCACCAACCCCATGTCCTATTACCAACTATAAGAAAGCGTTTGACAACGTCGAAACAAATTCAATCCCATCAGTGCTCGTCGACCAAAGAGCGAACCCATCCCATACACGAGCATTAACGAACTATAATCGGAACTGCAGCACAAATATACAGCTTTTCATGGACTCTTTAGCATATCTATGGAATAAGGGGTTCGACAAGGTGGCATCACGTCGCCAAAGCTGTTTACTGGTACATTGCAGTGGATAATGAATTCATTCGACTAGGACAAGAACGACGCACATATTGGTGGAGAATCCCCGTCAAATCTTCGTTTCACGCATGATTTCCTCATTTTTCAAAGAGTATCAGTGAAACACAGACGATTACAAGCGAACTCAAAGAAACCAGAAAAACGAATGGACTGCTCATGAATAGGACAAAGACTCAGTTCATGAAGAAACCATGATGCGAACATGAAGAAATCAAACTGGATGGTTCTATGATTATAGAAATCACCCCATAATTGTACCATGAACGTTCAATGAACATTGAAAACAACACTAAGGAGCAATCAGACAGAAGAAAACGAGCAAAATTAGCCAGCACTCAAAACGCCTAGTCGGAGTGCTCCGATGTTCGAAATCTATCCTATGTTCGGGATCCAGGGGAATATACATGAATAGCGAAACACAGATAGGCCGGTCACATAGAAAGAAGAGCAACGGATGGACGAAAAGAACAGTGGAGTGGAGTCCAAGAGAATGCAAGCGTCCTCTTAGAAGACCACCCAAATAATGGGCGGAGAGTTTGTGGCTACCTTCAACCAACTGCACTCGCAGAAAGATGGTAACGATTTCGGGATTAAGGAATGGACCTTGCGGGTGACACCATGTTCGAAGCAGACCACCGATATGGATGACGAATGCGCGAGGGCGAATAAAAGGATAAAGGATAAAGGTGAGAGCGAAGCGAGTGTAGATTATGCAAGCGCAAGCTCAACCGAAACGACGTGCCTTCCAAGTATTCAAATTTTTTTAAGTTCTGTGTACGGTTCTATGATTTAAAACAGCCGAACTATTGTGTTTGATGAAAAAGAACTATGTACTATCCAAGCACGATGCTGTCATCGTTCGCTAGTCGGCTTCACAACACAGGTTGGGTATAGTTCGGCACTTTAATACAATTACTACAACCCGTACCTCAGTAGTATGGAGGTGAGAACCTGCAGTAGTGTTGCTAAGCATGCATAATGAAAAACAATGAACGTGAATTAGATTTACTTGCGTCTGGATATTTTTGTACCATCTCCACCAGCAATACTCTGGGGTAAAAGATACCTTAGTACCTATGAATCTGGGTTAACAAACTTGTACGAAAGATGGTTTTTTCTTGCAAATTTCTATGTGTAGGGAATAGTCTCGTTGTGCCAACGACAGGTAGAACAAATGTGCTAGTGAAACTAAGTAATGGATCCAAACAATGTGGAGAAAGCTCTGTGTAGCAAAACACAAAGTACGGGTAGAAAGCAGCTCATGTCAGAATGTAAACGTTAGGTATGAATCATAAAATTTCTGCGAACTAAACTGAAAATGAAAAGTGAATTTCCAAAGCCATTAGAAGGGCGGCAACTGCAAATATCAGCGATACATATGGACATTATGGCGTCCCGTTCAACAAAATCTTATTTGTTTAACGGCTTCCTTGTTTGAGATGCAAACTTTGACAAAAAAGGTGAGAAAATGCGGTGTTGGGTGCGGAAACCCAACACTTGGCTATGTTAAAATATGAAAGCCTATAAGCACTAGGATATGGATGACAATGGATGTTAAAGCAATTCGTCTTATGAAAAACTTAGAAACAATACTTTAGCCGAAAAAGTGCTTACTAACGATATATTATTTGTCAAAAAAAAAGTAAATAAGAAGAAACCCAATGCCAGCCATCAACTGATAAACGGAAGAGGATTCTATACGTTCTTGCCTAGTTCATGAAACGACCTTTGCAGTGAGTCAGATGTGGGAAGGATGATTCATAGCGCGACGTAAACAAGTTCATTATTTCACCAAACAGTTTGTTATCAATTGGATCACGGTGGTGAGTTGAGTGTTTGCTAAGGATTTAGATATTACCACTGAACTCAGCAAGAATGTGGGACGTATTCCCACTTATATAAGAAGTAATGTAGATTTGCAGCCCACCTCGTACCTGCCATCTAGGGAGCTTTTAAACGCAAATGTTGGAGAGGTGGCATTCATACACAATGGACTCAACATGGAAATAATCGTTGCTTGATCTTCATGAGATATCTGAAATGGAGTCAAAGCAGAGAAAAGTTGCTTCATTTCGAAAACGGAACTGACCAACAAACATGACAAATAACTTTTGTCGCGTACGGTGCAGTGCCTTGTAGAATCCCGATAACAAGGGCGAAAGTTACGGTGGAAACTCCGGTCAGGTACCCGATAACCCCATCTAAATCAACCATTAGTACTAAAAGTAATGCCATATAGATGGTTTTCGTATTAAGGAGCTACAACCTGTCGACTACATGGAATCGCTTCGCATGCCAAATATGGGTCTCAAGCCAAACACTTTTCTTCTGTCGTCTAATGTAATTCTGAAGACCAAACGATTGACACATTGCAACAAAAAGTCTGCATACAAAATAAGAAGACATTTCCACTCACAAGTAAGAGATTCCTTGGCCTTCGACGGGAAAATCGACTCGGTGGCTTTTTCCTGTGCTTCGCTAGAGCTAAAAACGGAGCTGCGAAATTTCGAATTCCTTTAGGAAACCGACGAACGTTGTACGCCATCGCGCGACTGAAAACCAATTCTGACCAGTCAAAATTTTTCTTAAAAAAAAGCTGCAATTAAAATCACGTCTTGCTGCTGAGTTAATCGACACTCTTGACCGACACATGGAATTTCAAACAACGAAATCAGAGGTCAACACCCGAACGAAAACCGTTTTCTAGAGTCTTGTTCATATAACGCCTCTCCCAAAGAAGAAAATGGTCGCTCGACACAGGCAGACATCACGAACTATCGTGACACATATGTCAATCACAGTTCCCAAACAGAAGATTGCGCACTCTTATTAGACCACCGTAATAGCATCTTTCTCTATTGGTCATGTTTGAGAAGAAAACCGAACTATGATGGGACCGCAAAACACCTGATGCATTCTAAAGCAACTTAAGCAATTAAAGAAAGAAAACTATCTTCAGGATTAAACAGATTCCTGAATTCAGGAGAATACACATAACCCCTAAATACTAAGAGGAAGTACCGTCTCATATGTCTTGGGAGCCGTTGAGCTGCCGTCCGTGGCCCTTTCGTAACCTCACCAGAAACAAGATTCGCATTGTCGACTACCTGAACTAACACATTTCAAAACTTGACATTGGTAAGCGAACAGAAAATAAAGAGTACCTGAAGGAGATTAGCTACTTGTGCTGCTCGCTCTTCCACGTATCTATGCACTTTCACGAAACGAGCGTTTGACAGATTCTCTGCTTCCATTTCTATAGACCAACTATTAAGAAAGAACGAATGAAGTGTCTTAATGGACAAAAGAAGGAATATAAGTGGCTGTCAAAACTTAGACACCAAATAGGTTTCTTCACACAAATATACATAGTTTATTAGTGACAAAATTCATTCAAATATGGATTTGATAATGAGAAGAAGAGGTTAACAAATTTCAATGCGACTATCGGACTCAGAGCGATCACTCAGATTTTTGCTCTGATAGATCTGTCTGCTTCTTCTCCAATAAAAGACGTTGAATAGCTCGTCGCTCATCAAATAGTAAGGCATCCTATAATACTTTTAGGTACTTTCTGAAGCTATATATTTTAGAAATGATTCGCGTGTAACCCGACAAAACTCCCAGAAATCACTATGTTTCGATGTCATTTCACAACCCTCACTTGCTGCAAAGGAGCATCCATTATTTCTCCCACAAGGTGCTTCCGTAGTTCAATATCGTCAGCAAATTCATCCTTAATAACACGCTTACCGGTAACAGGATCTACAATATTACCTAAAAAAAACTTCAGTAAGTCAGAAAATAAAATTTACAAACAATCTTATATGTTGAGGAAACAATAAAAAACCACGAACAAATAATACCGTATTTAAAAACAATGCGATCAACGGCATGAGCTACACTTGTGGTGGGCCTTTCATCAATCCCAATTCGTCGAATCAGTACAGTATCTCCCAAATTCGCTTTTGATTCCCTAAAGCTTAGAGTGGTAAACCGATGAAACTGTCTCAAAAGGAAGAGAACGGGTACAAAATGAAATAATGAGAAGAGTAAGTACAGAAACGATTAAAGCAATGCAGTCCAAGACACAAGCCAAAGAACTTACATGACTACGCTGAAGAAAGAGCTCTCGACTGCATGTATACAACAATGTAGCAACGAATAGCTTACTGAGCGCATTATTAAAGTCACATCATCATAGTGTATAATGAATGAAAGATAGAAGTTTCTCACAAGTTCTCCGAAAAGAGAACACTTTTACAATTGCAATGGTTAGAGCGCGCTTGCACGATGCCTTCTGAAATATATCCGGAATACACAATATCCAGCAAGAATGAGAAGCTCCGCTCTTCGAAATCTATCTCATCGTCGAAGCGCAAGGGAAAAAACATCGATAGCAAAACACAGATGGGCCGGTCACATACTAAGAAGAACAGACGAAAGATGGACTAAAAGAACTGTAGTGTGCACTCCACGGTGATTCAAGCGTACCCTATGAAATCCACTCACAAGTTGACAACATGTGTTCGTAACCAAAGTCAATCGGCTGTACTTGCACCTGCATGTTTTACAGATCGCGGTTTGAGACTTGCACCCGCCACCATGATCGAATCAAACCATCACCATGGACGAGTGGAAAGCAAAGAAATGAATACAAAATGTGCTAGTTTCACACAACTCGCGAAGACGGGACGACGAAGCATCCAAGAAATTAATGGTTAGAGTAGGCCTAGAAAACCCTGTACTTCTCCAGGGCCGACAAGTTGGTACCACATTTGTTTCGGAGGATAGCAACAGCGAACTAACACATTGGTGCCCCACTGCAAGTCATTGTATAAGCCTGATATACTCCTACTATGTTTGATACTTTTGAATACATAGCACACCCCTCAGAGACTGATCAACGCCGAACGCTTTATCTTTTTTACCGTCTAATAGTTTGAACCTCGGTAAAAGCTCTACCACCCTTTCTCTCTCTCGGCACATGTAGCCCAGTGGTCAGAGGCGCCCTACCTTGCAAATCGCAGATTCCGGCTCCACAGGCTCATCAAGCCTTCCATCCCTCGAGTGCCGACATATTGGTACAAAACCTGTCTGCAAGGATAGCAGCACTGACTCGATACATCAGAAGGCTACCGCGATTCATTGTAAGTCGAAACACGCTAACTCCATTATATTCCTGCCAAAATACTTGCTCTAAGTCTTCTATTTCGTTTTATTCGTTACAGAAAACTGAACTAATAGCAAAAGAGCACTCATTTCGATTTCAATACGCCATAGCTTAACAATGGAATGAGTTACAGGAGAGGAATCAAGCGAATACGAGGATGGTTCAATAGGTAGTTCAATTAAAGGTAGAACAACTAAGGTCAAGATTGAATACTATCTCATATAAATGATAGTAAAACTTAGAACAAGGTCAATGTGCAGCAACAATGACCTGAAGGATATATATGCCAAGTCTGACAGCATATTTACAACCAAGGTGAGGAAGAACAAGATTATGAACAGAGATTTCGATGCTTACCTATCTAACGCCCAAAATTCAAAGGATCGAGCAAAGTACTTCTTCAGGTATATATTGAACTCATTCATTCGGCATCTAACCTGGATATAAGACCACCACATTACAAAACTGTGACTATATCGATTTTTTTACCTGCGCACATGGGACATGGTCGACACCAATATTGCTTAGCTTGATTATCCTACCCATCAGCAGTTCTGTGCCCACACGAGTTTTAAAAATAGATGTCTTTGGCATTTTCTGAAAATCCATAAGAGACCATAACGACTTCTCTATAACAACAGAAGTATTTAACGAGCTCCGTTGTAGCCATCGTAAACAGGTACATACGCAGTTCAGAATGTTTTATTTTAGCCGTTTAAGTATAATAAAAACAGAGATCACTTATGAAAACAAAACAGAGAAGCAAACAAAAGGCAACATTTGAGTTACAGCGAAACCATGAAAGGCAACACCGGATCTATCTCGAAATTATTCCCGTTCTCGAACAGTTGAAGCCATTTTATCCACCTTTTTCAGTAAACTTGGATCTGTGACGCTTGCCATCCAATCCAGCATTTTCAGATCATTGTTAAGCGTGCAAAGTTTCGTCCTTTATAGAAAAAAAAGCTAGAAAATTAAAGTTGAATAATGGATGAAACCATTACCGATTCTCTTCAAACTGCTGACGTTTCTCGAGTAAATCCACGGGGATATCTTCTACAAGAGGACTCATATCACTCATCATTTTGATATATTCAGCAGTATTGAGCCGTTTTTTCCCAACCTTTTTCTCTATCCGTAATCTAAAAGTGTAGTGAAATCTTATATTACGATTAGCACATACAGTATTAATCCTGATCTTTTATTTCCCGTTTTTAATAATCAAAAAAATCGTGAAACCAATAAAGGATAAAGGATAAAGCTCTCGGCGTTGATCAATCTTTGAAAGATGCGTTATTCATTCGATTTCACTAAGCACCGTCTGGAGGGGATTGAATGCATATCTGGCTTTTATAACTACACGCGTCGCCTAGCGATGTATCCAGGCAGTGCTACTACCCTTTTGGGCAGGTCTCGTAGCAATTTGCCGACCCAGGAGGGGCAAAGAGCTTGGTAATCTTGGGGCGCGAAGATCGATTCCATGTGTATTGCAGGGCGCCTCTGACCACTGCGCTACACGCATCATTATCATAATAGGGACAAACTAACCTTATTTCAACCAGCTTATCCATAAGCATCTGGCAATATTCCAACAGCTGCTCAGGATCACCCGCAACAGGTGGTTTTCGTTCCGAAACGGCCTTGAGAGACATGCACAAGCTATGCGTCCTTAATGGTTAATGTTATTATTGTCCAGTACTTTGTAAGCAAAACAACGAATTAACCTCGACGTAAGTTCGCTAACAAGTTCACGCCCGATTACTGTAAGAGTTCCAACAGAGAATTTGTCCAGGTTATCCAGTATTTGGGGAGAATAAGGCGGTGGATTCAATGGTCTCTTCGATTCCTATAGTATAAAGGTCTTCAACTAACAAACGTGATGATTGGCACCAGGGTTTCAAATTTGTTATAGAAAGTGATAAAACGTGCATAAGGATGCGAAGAATACGAAGAAATTCTTTACAAAAAACACTTTGTGCGTGTCGAACTGAATAAAATCAAGATAGCTATTTCAGCCAGATACATACACTTTACTGAGACCTTAAAATACCACCAGCATTGTTTCTTTCAAAAAAATTTACTTACCGATTTAACCACGGATCCTTGACTTCCTGCCTGGGTTGAAGTAGCACCGGTAGAATGAGTAGGTGTAACACCGGCAGAACTAACAGAAAACGCTGATGACGTAGTAGCCCTGAAATACGAACATCACTACCAACGCTTTTTGAACGCAAACCTTGAAACCGAAGAAAAGAAATACTGTTTGGAAGAAAGTGTTTTAGGCAGAACATACCCATGCGAACAAACATAGTTTTGCTGAGATGGACCGGAAGTGGACTGCGTCCATTGCTGACTTGCGAATCCTGGTCCTGATTGCCGTGGTTGCTGCTGAGCCTGTTGCTGTTGCTGTGACTGTCCGGAATACGACTGCTGCCCTTGAGTTTGAACTCCCCCCATGCCCATCGGTACTGAAGATGACCCAGAGAACCCCGATGTTACGTTAGTGCTGGATCCCGGATATGGTCGCGAAGCTGCAATTCGGCAAAACTTCCGCGTTTGTAATAGGAAAACAAAATGTTCTGTTGTATACAATTTATACGAAGCTAACCAAGTGAACCCTGAGGTCCAAACATTGCTTGCTGCATCATGGAAGATTGCTGAGTTGGTTGGACGGACGGTTGCTGTATCATCTGAGGTACACCTTGATAATTCATTGGCATTCCTGACGAACCACTTCCCACTAAAGTAAGCAACTGATCAACACAAAATAAAGAATTCTAACTAAACATTGTAAATGGTCCTGGTGAGCTATAAATGACAACCGTGAAGTCTCACTCATCACTTGCTGGTTAGGCACGGTCATTGGAGGTTGCTGTGGCTGCCCCTGTCCAGGTTGCCCATAATAACCCATTCCTGGTTGCTGCTGATGAAGCTGACCCTGATTTTGTGGCGGATATCCACTTGGAGGTATGTTCTTCAATATGATGCATTGAAGAAAGTACAACAGACAAGAAAAAGAGAGAAATAATCTGGTACCGGATTCCCCATCGGATTGTTTTGCATAACCGAATGACCTATAATGAAAACTCAATCCTTACGAACTTAGTGGTCACTTTGAGCTAAAACAAAGAGAAAATCAACGTAGTTTGAGGAAAATTAATCCCCACAATGCGAAGTAGTAACTACTTCAAAAATTTATCCCAATGTACAACCATTCAAAACAACCAAACCACCACATTACTGTAACAGAAAGAGCATCTCTCGAACGGAGAAAAAACCGAGGAGCTTCTACAAAACAATTAGGATATAGTTTTAAAAACATGTTAACCTTCTGATTTCAGGATTGATTGAAATCCTAAATAGAGAAAAAGTGAAATAAAGGAAAGAGAATACAATGTTATACTGGTAATTCGAGAAAAAACTGCCCGTTTTCATTTGTTTGTAAGAGACCACATTCATTAGTGATAGATCGGCACGGTTAATCGGCAGTGTAGAGAAAAGGAGATTGGCATGAAAGAAATGTTAACTGATGAAATCGGAATCTTACTTGACTAATTTATTGATTAAACGAACTGCTTATTGATTTTCTCTTCTACTGAGTATGAAGGCACTTATTGAACATCAGCAGCTTCTTTGATGAGTTTTCGAGCTCGTACGAAGGCAGCAACAACGCCACCAATCTGTATACGATCAGAAGAACCCAGTGACAGTCGTTCTTCGGTATCCGCCAGTGCTTTTATCAGGCAAACCAACACCTGCGTCAAAACGAAGCGGTTAAAAAACATTGACGAAAATAAAAAAGCCACAATGTTAATTTTCTTCACATACTGCTTACCATTTCATGCCATATGTGAATTCCTACTACCGCAGAAATGTTTACAAAACTCCGGACCGTAGGTGTCTCCGGTGGGGATCGAAGACGCAATTACCCTCATTGGGGATAATGCGTTCACCACCACACCATGAGGTTCCTTCGTTTCGCTTTTGTCGAAACGATGACCCGTATGGTTTGATGGCGAACATGTTATCCTCCGTAAAGGGTAATGGCGCGCTAGATCCCCGTCGCAGACACCTGCGGTACCGGAATTTGCAAATAAAAAAATTTAAAAAGTTGCAGTTAAATCCCCTTAAACGAAATCTCTTCCTGTAATCATCTCAAATGTGCGCCTATACACATGTGCATATAATGTAATGTATACACTTATGCACACAAACAGGGTAGCGTGTTGGGCAGTGGGTAGAGGCGCCCTGCGGTACACATGGGTACGATCCCGTGTCCCAGGTACACGAAGTCTTCCATCCCTCCGAGGTAAGGATAATGCTACCAGATTTGTCTAAAAAGATAGCAGCATTGGCTCAATACATTAGTAAACCACTGTGAGTCATTCTAAAAACCAGAAATGCATTCAATCATCTCTAACGATGCTTGATGAAACCGAATGCATGGTCCATCCCTCAGAGGATGATCAATGCCGAGAGCTTTATTCTACATATGTATATATATGTATATACATATATAAATACATGCGTATAATATACAGACAGAACAAATTTTTAAATTGGAAATAAAACCACACATATTTTAAAAACGACCAACTTTTGATGGAATATCGAGCTGAAAAAGAAGGTCATGTAGTCGTGCGATGACGTCAATTAAGGCATAACCCTCCTCTCTGCATTCTCGTTGTAATTCTGAATTATTTGTCACAACGATTATCTGTATAAAGAACTAAAATGGTTGTCCACATCACTGTAAAGGCACAAGACCAGCAAGAACTCCCACTTCGGCAGCACGAAGCAAATGACTCATTCATCAGAATTTGTAAAATCTTCTCCATATGTTTAGGTGTTGGCTGCCCAACACACTGATAAACACTCGTCTCGTCAACACGTGAAACAACCATTGATGTGCTCTAGATAAAACTCCTTCACAGGATAGGAAACAAAAAGAAACTGGTCCAGGGCCTCAAACTTAACAGACAATAAGGCACCTGCAGGACGTTCAGCAAACGACGCATATCACCGCTGGACAAATCCAGTAGTGCCTTCTTCCCACATTCAGTCACTTCTAGTTTTTCTTCTTCGATCTACAAACTACCTATCTATATCGATCCATATCTATCGACCTTCATATTTATGCACAATAATTCATTAATCTGAGCTAGAAGCTTACCACATGATCTAACTTTGGCACAATGTGTTCCACACTCAGAGGAGCGAATCGAAATCGTGTGCACCTGGACTAGGTAAAATAACAGGCATAAGTAACTCGAATTTGGAAAATTGTAGACGTACCTTGACTGGATAGCAGGAATTATTGATGAAAGGTAATTGCAGATTATACAAAAACGAACATTCGCTGTATACTTCTCAATGACTCTGTAAAAAGTGAAACAGACCAAAAATCCAAATGTAAGGCGATACGGCTTACCTCCTTAGCGCATTCTGAGCATCTTTTGTCATTGCATCAGCCTCATCAAGAATAACAAATTTGAGATCAGTTGTACTGTTTTCATCCAGGTGGAGGGATTTCGTCTGCGCGAAAGTTATGATTTCCTCTCTACAAGTACATTTTAATACCAACTCACTTGTTGCGTTTTATGAATTGTTACTTACTTACTTGGATACTTAAATGGCCCATCCTCACTAGTTGTGCGGGCCTCAGTAAAACTTCCATTTTTCGGAGTTTTGCTAGTTTAGCCATTCTGGTTCCCTGAAGCCCTGAGGTCAGCCAGGCCAAAGTTTGCCCCAGGTCTTCACCACTACAGGCAGTCGCAGCCCTTGTGGATCAAATAGAGATTTACCGCTATGCGACTTTAATACCAGGACGGTGGCAGATCTTGGTATTAGTTTGCTCTTAGTTGGGCTTCCTAATGGAAACGACGGACTCCTCGGTTTGGGAGGCCCTGACTAGGGGATGAAACCCCACCCCTGTACATTGCAGCCCCACACCAAAGAACACTTTCCAGCTACGATGAAGCGGTAAGACATTGGGAGATTCATAAATTTATCTCATTGAAAACAAAGCACTTGCATCACAATACGAAGTGTATCGTTTTGTCTTTGAAATAGGACACACTGGCATATTAAAAGGCCCTCAGTGTTGATAAATTCCTGAGAGATGCGTCATGCATTCGATTTCACTAAACATCGTTAGAGGTTAGTGAGTCTATACCTGGCCTACACAATGATTTGTAAGCTTTATCGATACATCAACACAGCTGTCCTATCTTCCTAGATTAGTCGGGGCCAATTTCCTGACTCCACAGCGTTGAAAGGCTTCGTGAACCCTAGACATAGGATCGAACCAGTAACCACGTATATATCGCAAAACACCACTAACTACTGTGCTACACGCGCCCCATTACTATTATGTACTATAAAAGTGTACCATAAATCGGCATTTTGCCAGACAAAACAAGATATTGTCTAATAAAAATGTTAATGCCACGAAACAACCTTTTATAAAATTTTTTTAAGATACTGATAATTGAGAAGCCTGTGGCGTAGTGGTTAGAGGGACCCTACAATACACATGGGATCGATTCCCGAGCCCATGGCCCACCAAGCTTTCCATTCCTCCGGAGTCGGCACGCTTGTATGAGAGGATAGCAGCACTGGGTCGATACATCGGTGAGCCAGTGCGAGCCATCGTAAGGGACAGATATGCATTCAATTATCTCCAATGATGCTTAATGCTTAATGAAGCCCAATGCATCACGCATCCCTCAGGGATTGATGAACGCCGACAGTTTTATCCTTTTCGATTTTGTTGACAAAGCGTCTAGCGAGAAACGCGGCAAGATTACAAATCCTTGGAAAGGTGTACTCACCTAACAACACCAATACCTCTGTCATCTGACGCATTCAACTCCAGAACCATCGAATTGCGTTGCCTCCGTGTATACATGGTGTTCACGACAGCCAAAATTGCACTTGTTTTTCCTGTACCTGGAGGTCCATAAAACAACAGGTGAGGCAGTCTGTTTGATTTGACGAAACGAACAACTGAAAAAAACAAGAGTTCCGGATCCATTCCACCGAAAATTATTCAGAAAAAGGAAAGCAGACAGTAAGATACTTACGAGTTTTGACGATTTCCTCATGAGAAATCATATCAGCCAAGGACTCCGGACGGTACTTCTCTGACCAAGGCAAATTTACGACCGCGGGAGGAAGGTTGATTTCCATCTCTTTGCTTAACGAAGCAAATATCATAAGATAAAATTCAATACGTTTATGACGCCAGTATAGAAAGTAGTATTCAGTTATTAAAAAATAGTTTTAATTGAGAGTTTCTGAGTTTGAGAAAATAACGATACAAAAGCCTCTCGACGGTTTACCGACTCATCGTGGTAGGGAGATGTTCCTTGGTGTCGGGTTACGATGTACAGAGGGAGGATTCATTCCCCAGCAGGGTCCTCCAGGCTGAGAGTGAGTCTAGCTTTTCCATCAGGAAGCCAAGCTAATTACTCTTAGCAAACCAATACCGGAATTCACCTCCGTTCTGGTATCAAACTGCTCGCATGGTGCCAAATCTCCCTCTAATCCACAAGTGAGATGACTGCCTGTGATGGTGACATGAGGCAGACCTTGGCTAGGCTGACCTCGAGACTCCAAGGAACCACGATGGCTAAACCAGCAAAACTCCGAAAAAATGGAACTTATGCCGAGGCCCCGCGCAACCGAGGGAGACGGGCCATCCGAGTATCCGCGTAAGTAATAACACAAAAGAAATGATGAGTGAAGTGAAGGCAGCACAAAGATTCGAAAATGGAAAATTTCGATAAAAATAGTGAGAGAGAAAACATGACACTTATTAACTCTTTCGCGACAAAGGTAGTTTCTTAACAACACACAATGATTGACAATCAAGCAATAAAGTATTTCAGGAGTTCAGAATTTTATAGATTCATAGAAGAGACATTGCTCTACTGGACTATTCGTAAACAAAACCTTCTACGGCGTACATCCAAAGTTTAATATGTTTCGAATCAGGATTTTCAAAAATTTGGAGATGAAATCTACAAGTTTTAAAACTTCCAACCCAAGAGGGTTAATAAGTAAATAAAGCACTCGGCGCTGATCAATCCCTGAGGGATGCGCCACGCATTCGACTTCATTAAACATCGTTTGAGGTTGAATGAATGCATATTTGAACTTTACGATGACTCGCGGTGGTCTAGCGATGTATCGAGTCAGTGCTGCTATCCTCCCAGACAAGTTTGGCACCAGTTTGCCGACCCTGGAGGGATGGAAGGCTTAGTGGGCCATGGGCGCGAGGATCGATTCCAAATAGTGGGACAAATGTTTCCACAGTGCTTAGTAAGCGAGCATAAAATTATTGGAGCAACGGCAGCTTAAAAAAGGTCAATACTGCCATGCAAACCAATTTTCAACTATGTACGGCAATTCATTGTTAATGGAGTTAATATAATTGTAGAAGAAAAGAAAGGGAAAAGAAAGAGAAACGTAGATAACAAGGTGACACCGAATATGAAGAGAACTGTTTGAGAAGCCAAAAAACTATTTCTCAAGACAAACTTCACAACCATATATTGGCACATATCTTAAAGTTATTCAAATCAGAAAACAAAAAATGAGAAATCCTACCGACTTTGAATGGATTGAATGGATGAATTGAATGGAATTTCCTGCTTTTCAGCCGTATGAGTCGATGACCCGCTTGCATTCAGAATTTCACGCTCCAATCTCACATTCTGCGCTATGGAACCCATTTGCTTTCGTCCACGTAATTCGGGCAGGTAGTCCAGACTCTGTATAGTCGTAATCGTGAAGCTTCTAGTTAAGATCATTGTTAGGAAACGTAATTGTGTTTTACTGTGAAGTTCATTAATGAAGACTATTCAACCACTACGATGTTAATTTACAAGATTTAGAGCCTGGGCCAGATCGGACTTCGATTAGCCTTTCTGGAGGCTCGCGTACAACACACTGCACCACTGAGACCTTTGCGTTGCGTTTCTGTCAGCTAGTTTTCTTTAGAGACTATTCAGTGTAACGGAATAATCTCCATTTATTGCATGCTTTAGGTCAGGTGTTCAAATGAGTGTACACCGTAGAATTATGTGATGGCGGCCCATTTTCTTAAATCGTTTGGGCAACATCCAGTAATTTCTCCTCTCCCTTACTTATCTGTTATAGAGGGACTATGGAAGTTGACGTACTATAGTGCTGTGCTATTGAATATCGGATTTTAAGGTGAATTCCAACCACAAATACGGTTGGTAAATGTGTTTAAGATATCTACCCAATCATCGTGCCAGTTAATCCCAAGCCTGACTTTCCCTTAACCTTGGTATTGATGAATAATTTGCTGTTTTCTTGATGAGCAAACACGAGATTGTTATTACAGAATTTATTCATTAACGATAGTTGACGTATTGGTGGTCTCAGCTTCCTCAGAGTCTGGAGAGGTCAAGTTGGCATGCAATCTACTCAGCCTAACACTTTCATAACCTCAGTAGACAAGACTAAAAACATGGATTTCTAAACATTTGAAGTTAAATGTTTTAAAAGTAGAAAACGTTCATGTGTTAAGTGTTGTCTGCTGAGGTCATGAAAGTGTTCGAAAGTGTTTGGCTGAGTGGATTGCACGTCAATTTGACGCCTCCAGGCCCTGAAGAAAGCGAAACATCAAAAACGTCGGTTATTGTTAATGAATAAATGCTTTAATAACAACCTCATGTTTCCTTATGAAAAAAACAGTGAGTCATCTGGCTAGTTATTCTCCTTGAGTCCGATTTATTCCACTAGTGACCCACTGAGTTTCACATGCTGACCTCAGAATCTTTTCTCTGAACGTTCTGCAAGCGATACGGCAACTTTGTCCGTGCCTTCAATCTTTCACGATCGTGACGGTGACTTGTTTAAATTCCCACCATTGTAGACTATGTTGTGGAGGTCAAAGGTAGATCAATGCAAATAAATCAATTTAAAAAATCAGTAGACTGGACAATCAATACAGCAGAAGTTGGGAAAGTGAATTAATTCTTCTACGGATAACTTGGAAAGAAATGTTCCATCTCACAAGTTTAGTGTTAGGTACAGGAAAGTTCTCTACCTTCCTGAATAAATCAAAATGAAGCAGAAGTTGTCGTATGAACCACATAACAGGACGAACATTGACTTTTGATAGTAAACTGTGTAACAAATAGCTTCTAGAATAGTATTACGTTGCAAAAGGTAAAAGATAAAAGAATAAGATCAAATGACAAGCTTCTGACTCGTTTCGTCCATTCCTACAGTAACCAAGTGCGTGATCTTATCAGTTCCATGAGATTAGAAGTTTAGAAGAGTGAGTAGGAAGACGGGACACAACCATGCATGTGCAGTGAACCAATTGGAATTTATGCCATACTCTTCCATAAACATAAAACTCAGCAGTTTGACGAGTGGCATTTACGCGACCGTATGAGTCATACATGATTCATACGTGGCTGAATTTTCTGGACTAATTTCGAAAACATCGAATATAGAATAGTTCAAATATAATATCCTAAAGGTTTGTACTAGAAAACTAGTAGTAGACCCATTCATTTATCACTAAACTATACAGCTGGTGATAAAGGTTCGAGATCAGTTCGAAATCATTGCTTCATTGCAATCATCATTACTATTCGCATTTGCGACGTTACCGGCATTACCAAAATGCACAAACTGCTTTTCCTCCTGTGGTTTACTCAGATTGATTCAGCCGGTACAGTGTCTTCCTTCTGTTCTTTTCTCTCCTTGGCTCTGAACAGTGAATATTTAGCCTCTATCGCGATGTCTTAAGTAGAGTAGTAACTTCTACTCAATGTTACTCTTAAAAAACAACCTTAAATTCCCAAGTCCGACTTTCTATTAACCTTGGCATTGATTGAACAATTCTTTCCACTTCTGTTCAGCAAACACGAGGTACTATACCACTTCCCCACTCACGTAAAAGCTAACGTTTCGGCGGATTTCGCTTTCCTCAGAGCCGCTTTCTATGAGTCTTCCACTGAGTATGTCGTGTGAAGACCAACTGTACAGAATTCACATGGAGACGTAATGTGAATAACAGCAAAGAACCTTAAATTCATTAACAGGTGCTTCAGTGTTTCTGAAACATACCATAGAACATATTTCATGTTTAGTATTTATGCTGTTGACTTGTTGGTGATACTTTATACTTTACTTTATACCCTTCTTATACTTCCCATATTATATCTTATATCGTATTTTTTATCGTACTTTATATACTTTCTATACTTGTGCTTTACTTTTCTTACAAAGTCTTGTTTTTGTTGTTCTAAACCTTCCTGCTGAAGCATTTAATTCTATCATCCTAAACTCCCTTAGTTGTTTTCGTTTTTAGGGACAAATAACGGGAAGCACGGATGGATATTGAATAGTCCCAAGTACTACTGTAATGAGGACTGTAGACGTAACCTCTATGCGGACTCGCTGAAGTTCAACACAAGTGGTTGTCTTGAAATTGAAAACGATGTTTTAGCGCTGAACACCAGTCAGACCGAACAGATAGCCAAATGTCTCAGGTAGGTCGGATTTTAATAGTTCCAAACATAATTCTGCTTGAATTAAAGGGATAAAGAATGAAGAATTGTGCTTTCATCATTCCCTGAAATTTGTGCTATGCATTCGCCTTCATTCGCACCGTCGTAGAGGTGATTGAATGCATATCTGTCCTATGGAATAATTTACTGCGGTTTACCGATCTATAAGATTAGTGCTGCTATCTTCCCGGACTATTCTGGTAGCAAATTGCCGACCTCGAAAGGATGCATGACTTAGTAAGCCAGCCGGAGGTTGCGGATCGGTCTCACTGACGGATTCCTGATATGTCGCCTATTTTAATTACAATAAATTATTCATATTCAACCACTTACAGTAATGGTTATTTACTCCTGCATTTTGTATTAAGTTGTCTAATTTGTTCCCAGATCTATGCATGCCAACTATAATTCGTTATCGGTTGAATCGCAACACTGATCAATAACAGTCAGCTGTGTTTGATGCTAACTTTCGTCCACTTGTTCACAATCAGTAAACGACATGTGTACCTTTTACTACTGTTCTAACACCGCTCAGAGTGAAGAATGGCTTGAAACAACTAACAACAACTGGGATACCACGGAATGACTACCGTTTCACATGCAGACCGTCAAGGGATCGAATGACATGGTATCGTGGATGGCAGTCACTTACGTTCAGGTTAACCGTTAGTCCTTTAGTTCTTATCGTTTTCGGAGTATACAGAGGATAACAACTGTAAAAAAAGCTTAGGAACTTAACTGAATTGGGAATGGCGAGTATAATGGATTGAAAAAAACTGAACCAAGAGCTCGAGGAGTTAAGTAGTCGTGAAGTACTGCTAGCTATCGGCACAACACAGTTGCAGTTGTTTTACATAATTCTCTGTGATTCTGTTGATGGTCTGTATTAGGTCTCAGAAATATTACTAGTAATCCTTTTGAAGTGAAATGGAACACCATATATCGAGACAAGTTTTCCACTGATTATTGTCATGCAGGATTAATACTGTAAAACAATGAAGACAATCAACACTTGTGTTCAAATTGTTAAGCTTACACGAGGTTGATAAATAGGTTTATTCGACTGTTTCTGTTGTTTATTTGTTGTTGTTGTTGTTGTTGTTGTCGTTCTTTTCTTGTTGATTTGAGAGTTGTTTTGTTCAATTTGAAAGATTGCTTTACAGTCAAAAGTTTAGGAAGCTTCGAAACGATGGCTTTTTCTTCTTCTAAGGGACAGTTCCAATTTCAGCGGCGAACCATGCATACGATGGGATGAGGCTCCCACAAAATTTCCATTGAAGAGTTTTTCGAATTTCTCATCTCCTTCAGTTGATTACATAACACAAAAGGTATTTTCCACCACCATATCACAACACGAAAACTACTGCCGTAATCCCGACAATCATCCGCTTGGACCGTGGTGTTTCTATGAAGACGAAGATAAGGTACGAGTTAGGTGTACGAGTCAGGTGTTGAAAAATCGCTAGAAAAACTCGGAAAAACTAGTGAATCTGGAGTGAACCTAATGAGCGAGGCATCGGATTAGCATGAATTATAAAGAGAATTAGTGGATCGTTCATCTTGATTGCATGTCACTCCCGATGTTCGGGTGCTGTTCTTTAGTGGTCTTCAACAAAATGGGTCTTCACAGAAGTGTCAGACGTTTGTTTCTGTTTTATTTTTCAGATAAGACGAGCTCCATGTTTCTATACATGTGCAACTGATATCAGACGATTATGTTTGGCGAAAGCATTCTTTCCGTACTATCAGACACCCTATCCATTTGACAATGCTCCTCTGTCACCAGTTGATCCACGAGTTCTTCGCACAATCAAGGACTCGGGTCTGAGGAAAAGAAACGCTCAGCTAGGTAGCCTTTAGCATAAGTTGACGATTATATATTTATGGGGATTCTCGGTATGTTCCTTGTCCTTATTCTTCTATTTATGTGGTTCCCCTTTACATATTGTGTAGATCTCGATATTTCTTTCGTTAGCTTAGCTGCCTGACATCCGTAATTCACGAGAATTGTCTGTGGATTTGTATGTCGGTTTGGGTGCCACTTAGCGATTTCGTTTTTTCATGAATGTCATTGAATATTGGTTAAGTTGATTGGCCTTAGAATCTTGAGAGAGCTCCACTGGAGCGTACCCAAGTCTTCACCGCAGATACTCGCAATCCTTTCCGGATCCGAATGAGCCACTCCCAAATAAGCTCGGAGCAAATTAGTTGACCTTGGTAGAATGAGCGGCTTGGTTTAGCTCAGGGTGGTTCTAAACCAGAAGCCTTCTGTTTGATGTTAAAAGCATCTCTATCAATGTGTTCTCATCACTCTAGTGTCTTCTACAGGCAACTTATGTTACTTTTTCTGTCCTTTTGGCGTTTAGAGACTTTAATTTTAGACATTTAGCTATTTAGCACATACTTGATACTTGATACTTGAATGGCCCGTCCTCACTAGTTGTGCGGGCCCCAGCATAATCTCTGTTTTTCGGAGGTTTGCCGGTTAAGCTATTATGGCTCCCTGGAGTCCTGGGGTCAGCCTAGCCAAAGTCTGCCCCAGGTCTTCACCACCACAAGCAGTCGCTGCTCTTGTGGATCAGATGGAGATTTACCACTATGCGACTTTGATACCAGGACGGTGGTGGATCCTGGTATTGGTCTACTCTTAGCTAGGCTTCCTGATAGAAACGCCGTGCTCCTCAGCTTGGGAGACCCTGCCAGGGGATGAGTCCCCCGCTGTACATCGCAGTCCGACACCCAGGAACACCTCCCAGCCACGATGAGGCGGTAAACCGTTAGGAGGTTTAGCACATAACGAAATAATATTTATGAAAACTGACTTTTATTGAATCTCGACATGAAGAACCAATTGGTGCCTTCGCCTTTTTCAGAGTCACAATGGTTTTTTATCCTTTTGGTCGTTTTTTCTTCTATTTTTTTTCATTCCTTTCTCTTTTCCTGTTTTAAATTTATCTGGATTTCTCTGTCATCTTCTGCTTAAGCAGTCTAATGACAAGTCCTCATTTTCTCTAGTCTTTGTTTTATCGATTTGTTTAACTAGTTCCTCTCATTACGACTGTATATAGACATTCTTGCTAAAATGACGCTTCTTGAGACTTAGCGCACAGAAACAGCAGATTCTGTTCACATGTGAGGAGGCTTTGCTGTCCACAGGTGGTTCATATTCACAAAATGAGTTCTTCATTCGGATCAAAGCATGAAGCGAAATGGTTTGTTTCCGAGTGGAATTGCTTTTTATCTACGTAATTCTGAAACTGTGAAGGCGTGTGGTTAGAAATGGCGTGCAATACACGTCTGGTCCCTGGTCCCATTCTGCTTCGAGCCAGCTAAATCTCCATTGCGCCGGAGACGGCAGATTACATCTAGAATTGTTTACAAAAAGCTCGATCCGATTCAGAAATGCAGATAACTGTCTGTAGTGAGGACCTAATCTGCAATGAGGATCTACGAGTGCTTTAACACCAGCTATCCCTGGATTCCAGGAAAAAATCTGTTCCATCGGCATTCAGCGGCATTCATGAAGCAGATCAAAATCCTCAAGTAGCAGCCAAACCCACGGGCAATTTCGAAAAATTTTGTTTATGACATATGCAAGAAAACAAATCGAATTCAAGAAGTGCGGCTAAACAATATGTGGAAAAAGGTAATACAAGAAAGGCGAAACTTACATTCATCTATATGTTTATTTCTAGATGACGCTGCCTCATGAAATTTTCAGAAAGGATCTATTTTAGGACAAATTCCCTGTTTAGATCTAAGCGACATTCTTGACGTGCCCGATGTGGTTGGTGCGGTGGAACATGCCACCCCTCTCTACTCCATCGCTCTGACCACACGACATCTCACGCAAGCCAGATTGGCTGGCAACGCCGTCGTGACTCGGAAAAAGTGAATGTTGATTTATTTGCAATATAATATGTGTTTTTATGGCCTCTGAGAACAATTTTGGTGATGGTTTCGCGGTTCTGCGATCGAGTTGCCCAAAATATGTCTTCAGGTCTTCGATTGCTCACTATGTATTCGAAAGAATTAAATTTACTTTTGGATTAGAAAGGAGTTCATTTTTGACTTAAAAATTAGAGCTGACCACTACTGAGTAGGTTTTACAACTTTCTGTCAAATATGGAAGTTCTGAAGTTGAGCACTGTCGTATGCAGAATTTTCCGAAAGATACTGTGTTATTGTTCACACCTACGTCCCTTTGAATTACAATATCTTGAGCTAAAACTAAAAAATTAAAGCTTAACTACGGTGATGGTAAGAAGTAAGTAAAATTCGGAACCTCGGGTGAGCTTCGAAACCGCGAGCGTGGAAAACTTGAACCAAAAGAAGGATTATAAGCTCTTTTTCTCAAAAAATGAGATGGAAGGATTTGTCGCAGCTTCGTAGAAAATACGTTTTTAGTTAGATTGAAATGAGTTGGTTTTTTAGATGTCATCAGACTGGAATGCGGACTTTGATTGCTGGACCTTGGACCTCTATCAAAGACGATTCGCTGTTTTTACCGGAAGACAGGTGGCTTTTATGTCTAGATCGGAATAATTTCTAGAGCCAAAAGCATTGATTTCCTACGTACCCAGTGTTCGATGTTGATTTTAGCTCATTACATATTTGTGTACAAGTGTTTATCATTCGCTTGCAGTGATCCTGAGCACGTGGGACCCATATTGAGAGACTTCCTACGGTCACAAATGTTAGCCGGAAGGCAAGGTATTGATAAACCCTGGCGGCCATGTTTCAGTGCTTGTGAAGACAACACGTACACGTAAGTGATGTTCCATGAATTGCGCATGGTAGACTATTTTCGAAAAATGCTTAAAAGTTTAACGATTAATTCATGTTTCACCGTCGTCTTCATTCAACCAGTGTTATGAACAGTCCGTGCCTTTAATTTTCTTAAAATTCGAGTACCAGCTTGTATTCTATGCCTATGTCCATTTTACTTACCGTTGTGCAGAAAATGGTCGTCGGCTGCTAGCGAGCGGAAGCTCCGGCATGGCCTCACTGCTTGCTAATCAAGAAAGATACTAGGAAAGGTTGGGTCAGCTAAAAAAATGATGTATAAAAGTGTCTGATCGAAGCGTTTTGCCTTCTGCATATCATTTTCTTATTGAACATTTCACTATTTGCCCGCTCGTTTTCGATAAATCAGCCGCTTTGAATTCACTATAGCACCAGTCCAACACACACTCAGAAAATTCTATGAAAATCCAAATTTCAGTCATAGTGAATAAAACAACTTTCCGAAGTCAGTAGGGAATACCACTTTCTCATTATTCTAACTTTTATTGACTTCAAGAAGGCGCTCGAAGCGTTGAAAGGAATACAACTCTGTAAAATTTTTGCACCAAAAAGATTAGTCCTCACTATTGCTAAATGTGAACTTAACCTGATTACTACCATGACGTGCACCACTGTAATATAACATTTCCATCAACTCCTTATTAATCCCACAGGGAAAAGACTAACGAAGGGACATCGTTTCGTTGAAGCTGTTCACCACTGCATTTCAGTGGGTAATGATTTCGCTGAATTGGAACGAAAATGCCGTATTAATGGAGATTTCTAGAAATGGCAGGTTATTGGAGAATTTCTAGCAAAATTTTATCATTCTGACGACATCACTGTCTTTTGAAGAAGTACCGTCTAAGTAGAGACAATTCTTACAGCGCTGAACGACGAGGAGAGAGGCATAGGGCTGCGTTTAAACCTGGAGGTGGTTCTCTGGTTAAAGGGACTAAGTTGTAAGTGTATTGTGAGCGTTCATTGATCATACAAGAATGCCATAAAGGAGGAATTGCATAGAAGAAGGAAAGCAGAAAAGTTCTTTCTTTATAACAGGCACTCATAACATCCAGCCGGAATACGCATCACATTTCTTCGAAGATTGATACAGGTTTCGAAAATCCAGAATACTTCACATCGAAAGCAAAATGTAGATGGGTGCTTTTTAATAACAGTGCTTAGTCTCCTTAATATCGATGACAGTTTGAACAGCGAAACGATGAATTGGATGCTATGAAGATCCTCTGGGATAAGCACTTGCAATTTCGGCGGTTATTCGCACCTGCAAATACTTTATAGACTGCGGAATGGTCCTCATAAACTTCGCGCTGTTCGAAACAGCTCAGCGCATTGAAGGTTGGTCGCTATATAAAGAAGCAAAAGTATGTGTAGTGGGTCACATCACTAGTAAACAGATGCCGTCCGAGTATCCATATAAACAAGTATAGATAAATTTGAAACTTTATTGACCTGTGTTCGCGGAGATTTTTGTTGGTGCAAGGATATTTTCTATTTATTTGGTGTATCGTCAGTTTAGTCAGATTTCCTCTCTGGAGTTTTCCAAAAAGGAGTCAAGACTGCCATCAAGTCGTCACTAGAGGCTGTTTTCGGACTTTGGACTTTGTGAGAGGTTTCCCTTCTGCTGATTGGCTGTCTTGCAACCATTTGTGGCGTTAATTTACCACTTAAGTACTCTTCTGGTTGGAAGTAGCAAGTTACGTAGCGGTTTGGTAGGTTCCTTCGTATGAGAGAGTAGGAAATAAGATTCTGCTGTTCTTTAAGAAAGTTGTTGAGTAATGGTCAAACGGATTTTCTCTGGAATTCTGCTGTAGTCGTGCAAGGACGTTCCTCGATCTTGTGAATCAGAGGATCTGGTGCCAATTCCTTAATCCTAAGTTAATGGAATCTGTGGGTGACCTGAACTAAGGTCGAACAGAACCCCTTGCACGATCACTGTTGTGGGCATCTCTTTCACTGCGCCCCTTATGGACTTGTTACTTAAATGATAGTAGCGAACATGTTGACAGTCCATTTTCGAATAGTACTTTCATGCAGAGAAAATCTCAAAATAAATGGCTAATTATTCAAATAAGAACCTTTACATTGAAGATGCTGGCCCATTTCGACGGAAAATCAGCTTAACAGTCGACTTTTCTATTTTGGCAACAAAGTGGTAGATCGAAGGCAACGTTCGTGTTTGAAATGGACTGAAGTAAGTAATGAAGCGAAGAATTAGTAGGTTTGAGGTGGAAGGAAGAGATGTCGACTTTTGGAATTGGACATTAGTTTAGGCTATGTCGGTTCTCTACAGGCATTACTCCTCTTATATAAAAGAAGTTAAAAAGAAGTCAGCAGTGAAACGGAAAGAACTTAAGGTAGGTCGATTTCGAATCGATTATCGATTGGCCAATAAGTGGTGATTTCTTATTGAGCAAAAAACGAGCACTTCTTGATCTTAAATTCTGTAGAAAATTAATCCGGACTTGGCGTTACAAATTTACTACTACGAAGAGCTCAACAGGAAAGTTGACGGTCGAAACCGACTGATTGTGAACAGATTTCGTGACGGAGGTGGTCGATTAATGCATCGGTGTGTTCCATATGATTGTCGTCATTGTTTTAATTCAATAATCCATCACCTTGTTGCCAACCTCCTTTAACATATTCGCGGTTGCGTGCACTGATTTCAATGCATACATGGCTAAAAATGCTACATTCTTTTGACTGTAAACAGAAAATGTCTGAAAATATTGGATGCTGCTGGTCGAAACACGAACCATTAAAAAACCCAGCAGGTTTCTATCACCAAGATCCAAGTCTTCAGCGATAAGATCTTGATATTCTTAAGCTACTGGGTAGAAGTCTGTGCTTTGAGAGACTGAAGGAGCACAGCTTCGACTAACAGGGGCACCGTGGCGGTCCCATTTTCATCGTTGATGATTTCAGTAGCCGAATTTGCATTAAATTCTTTGAAAATTTGAAAGGTCCTCAAATTTTTCGAAGGCTTGAACAATGATTATTTGGAATGAATATGCTGTCAAGAAAAAGATTTAACCTTCTTTTGCACCCTCACGAATGTGCAGAAATAAGCTCAAAAGCAGGCAAAGTGTGTGCTATGGTTATATGTGGTCTCCAATACACAAAGGGACGTCGGCTCGATCTCGCGTTTTGCACTAACCAATCCTTCATTCCTCCGGGGTCGGCAGATTACCAGACTTGTTTAGAAGAGTGTACGTGCCGAGTTTGTAACATCGTTCACTTACCGTAGTTGATTGTATGGGCCAAATGTGCATTCAGTAACCTCTGCGATGCTTACTGAGCCATAACGCATCTCTCACAGATTTAACAACGTTGAACTCCTCATGTTTATCCTCTATCATAAGATGAAAGCCTGATTTTTAGTGAGATCTGTTTGGATTTGGCTCGTCTCATCGAACATGGTAGTGAAAGAGATAAGACTATTTGGGGACCGGATTTTCTACTGGACACAGCCCACCACGCCTTATTCATCGAGGGTCCAGGTTGCTTTGCATGGACGAGTTCGAACAAGGTTCGATATCATCGTAACTATTATAATAATAGTATAAAATAATGGTATATACGTATATTAGTCGGTGCTTTAGTACAGTATACCATTTCTACAAGATGGAGCGGGTAGTCAGGGGTGATATCAAATAGTTTCATTCCACACTTTTTAACTTTAGTGAATGTCAATTTTACCAAGTCATAACGATGCTATTAAAATTCGTGTCTTACTAAATGCGACAAGAAAAGAACATTAAGGAGAATCGATAATGAACGGCAAGAGTGAACAGACAACTTCATTCCCCTTTCATGGTGTTTGTCTACTTTTAAGTATTTGTAGTGAAGAGAGTCACTGTCAATGTTTTATTCCTATTTAAATTCTGAATAGAGAGGTGTGCCACTGTAGAGAAGTGAGAAACGAGCGTATCGGTCAAGGTTAACGCAGTCGTGTAGTCGGTTCGGAGGGCCATTATGGAAGAACTCTTGAGTACTCGTTTCTCTTTTTTAGTTGAGGGAAAGTCAGAAATGACGCGCATTCTCGTAAATCTTTACAGTAATTTTTGAAAGAGGAAAAAAGAAAGGGCGAGGACGAAAATAATGAGGATGACAGACAATTTAGACTTTCGTCAAGTTCGGGCCGTGCTTCGACCCGTGTAAATGTAAGAGTGAAACGATGCATGAGCCATTTCAATCGTATCGAGAGATGTGTGAAAAGGAGAATCACGACTACGAGCCATGCACGGCCAGTGTAAGTTACCACCTATACTATCCACAGTAATTTCAAAGTATCAACTTGGGATCTTCACAAAAGGCTGGTACGAAATCCGTCATCATCTGTTTTGTCGCCTTTTTATTAGACATATGAGGATGTTCGGTCCGAATTTCTTTTTTTTTTTTGAAGCTGCTCCTTGTCGGAAACTTCATCTAAACTCCTCACCTAGGACATCGTCGTTGTTTGTGTTTAGAAGGCTAAATAACTGCAGACGACTTAAGGTCTTAGAGAACTTGGAAGCACTTTCTATTATGGTAACGAGGACCTGCAGGCCTGACCTTCTTTTGACACTTTTCGACTGAGATTTGACGGATGGCCCAAATGTCACAGAAAAGAGAATATCTAATTAACCTAAACTTTTTTTCCAGTGTCCACCAGCGCTGCTAAGAGTTATTGTACAGTTTTCTTTTTGCAATAACTACTTGTGAATAGTTGCTACTCTACTGTTTTCGATGTGGATAGGAAGTAATCAGCTATAATTTGATGTTTGATGGACCCCACCATTAAACTTTCGATTGGAAGGATTATAGAACTTTTGTAGAGCTGTTTCTACCTACAAAGGTTGTGCCCTTATTTTAGTAGTCATCACTTCTGTTGTGATGTGAGTAGGGTCTCGTCGATAACATCTTTTTCTCTCTTCACGTCTCTTCATGTGCCCTAAAAAACAGGGATTCGATTTGTTAGGAGGATGTTTCTGACACCGAAATTGCTACTACGATTAGTTTCATAGTTACTAAAACACATTTTCGTTCAACTGGAGACTAATCTAGAGCATTTCACTGCTATAAATAGCTCTGTGAGGATAAGAAATATTTGGGAAAGAACAGGTAAAAGTGGAAAAGAACGGTTTTTCAATTGCTTAAAAATCCTCGAGTTTTAGCGCGATGCGAGGGCTTTGAATATTCGCTACTATGACGAGAAGCTCAAGGCGATACCGGAAGCTCATATTCCTGGCATTTTCACTCCACTCATCACTACCGTACTCTCTGGGACGATGTGTGAGTTGCAGTATCGAACTACAGGAAATAAGAGATGGTTTTTACTACTTTGCAAAAGCTTCCCACGTTAATGTGACGTTGGAATGGCATTGAGACTTTTAATGAGCCATCTACACATGCAGCCAAAGGAGAAGACGTTAATATTTCTTTCATGGTTCATCCCTTCGGTTTGGATTACCAGGGTGATCTTGGTTTTTTGAAAAATGCCGCTGACATTACTATTCTTATGTATTAGCCTTTTCTTAAAACCTAACTAAAAAGTGTTTATAAGTTAGATTTCCGACTTGACAAATTAATCTTGTATTGATGAATGCGCGAAGGACCTCCCTATAAGAAAGATACACGGTGTCTTTGTGTAATAGAGCGTATTCTGATTGTGTCTCATACGTCGATTCAGCTAAAAAACGTATTGCACGTTAACAAGAATGGCAACCACGGGAGTTTATCTGACCGTGGCTGGATGGGAGCTAAAGGGCTGGAGATGTGATGAGAATATATCACGCGAACCTATAAGGATCTCTAAAAAACTATGAGCGCCTCTCAGAGTATATGTTCGTCTAGTTGCTCCGAATTGAGCTCGAGACTTTTCTGACTTGACAGACTACTTCTCAGTTATTTGACAGAGGCCTACGTCTGGAACGATGTTCAGGGCACAGTACGTATCCTACTTATGCATGAATAAGTCGACGTTCATATCGAAGCATATATCGGTCCGGTGTAATGAATGTAGAACCCATCACCCGAATCCACCTTTGTTTTAGAGAAGATACATACTCGGCATTAGTTCATATTTAACTCTTCTTCTCCACAAGATCGGGGTACTCCACGTGGCATTATTACTCATCTGCTTGAGATCGCTCACTTGAAGGAATTCTGCAGTTCGTCTAGGCATTGGGTATCAGTTTAATTATAAGCTTCACATGTGCGGCGGTGGTTTAAAATGCGGCGTATTCTGATGGCATTCGTCTTCCTCAAAACCGTAGTGCAATCGTAATTATAATCGTAGTGAGTGGTCGTCTGAATATGAATCGGCAGCACTACTTTCTAATTGTTTTGTTACAATTGCAAAACGACAAAAAGTACTAAGTTTATCATTAGGGAACAGTTTGCTACTAATTACAGAGGAGAGGGAATGGTTGGCTCAGGTTTGGAATGGGGTCAACCCAGTTTAATGTGCTTAGGGGTAGAGTACCATTGCACTTGTCTGTATACCTCGCATATCGTTTAATATAATGGAAATTAACGTTGTCGTTGCAGGTCTCCTGATTACGTGGTTTGATCAAATAATGGATCTGTTTTTCCCTCGACGATAAAGCGATCGATGACTCAGGCGTGTGTTGTTGGTCTTATAGCTTTGTAAAAATTGTTCTAAACCTATTGAAATACAAGCTTGGTTTAAAGTTCGTTATAAAGGATTTTAAATGTTTTCATCTGTTCCATTTTTTCCGTATTTATGAAAAACTCGCACGGGCCTCCAGCAGGTTCTTCTATTCGTTTTTTTCTCTAGCAGCCATCATATTAGCCCGTTTTGTTCAAGTATGCATTCAGCGACAACTTCACGATCACTCATTTCCCCATCGATATGTTGAATGGTAATTTATGGTTGTTTCATCTAGAATTCCGAAAAATCCGAACTAGGGCTTTCCTTTTGTCACAGGCAGTAGCTGGATGCTGTGTAACGAATGGAAGTTTTTCTCCTGCGATTCGGATTCTTTTCGGACGACGGACAATTCTATGATTTATATCTTAGAAACCGACTTTCACTAAACCTCGATAACAATGGTCGTTAATCTTTTATATGGTTGAAGTGGCACTAGATTTGTATAAAAATTTTTTTCGGTTAACGTTTCAACGCCTTCCTCTTCCTAAGCGCCGCATTGATGCGAGTCCATCGTTCAAACTTGGTCGTTGTCGTAACGTGAGCGTTCGTTGTTGCGAGTCGAATCCAGTGGATAGAGAGCTACTCGAATGGGGAACCAGACTTAGCGCCGCCCTTTTATATAGGACAGGTGTTGATCTAACCCAGCCAGGGTGTTTACGAGGACTGCGGAAAGCTCTTCAGGTGCTCAGATCTTATCCCGTTCGGTCCTGGTGCTTTTCGATTTTTCAATGACAAAATGGGATGTCGGATTTTGGAAGGGAAAACCGGTGGTACAACATATTCATTCTCTACCTATTTAATCTGATGGAAGGTGCACGTGGCTATTGAAGAGATCTGAGTAGTATTCGTGAATGATTTTCTCCATTGCCTTCCCGAACGCTGTTCCTGTTTCGTCTGGGAGTCGTAGTGCAGTCACCTCGGTCTAGTAATTGGCGAAGCTTTGGTAGGCTTTGCGAATGCTTTTCCCAGCCTCTGCAGCTTCGACCATTACTGCTGCTCTCCTCTCTTTGAGATCCTCTTTTATCGCCTGTCTGCATTGTTTTGCAAGTTCGGACGTTAGTGCGCGGTTGCCTGCAGCTCGTGCGATTCCGCGTTGGCATATCAGCTCAAGTGTTTCTGGAGACAAACGTCTCTTGGTGACTTTCGAACTCTCAACTTTCATAGCGCTAATGAGAAGATCTTAAATGAGCCCATCGTATCCCTCGTCAGTGTTATCGACAACGGTATCTTCCCAACAGCCCACTAATGAATTGAATAAGTCCCATTTCATAGTGGTTTTGTGACTTCGTTTTTTGTGTCGTTTTCTTGTTCAGCAATCGCGAGGTTTTTAAACAGCATACATTTACTTCCATAAAAACACAATACAATACAACGCTAACTGACGTTTCGGTAGTATTCTTCTTCAGAGCCGGGAAGGCTATACTGATATACAATCTACTAGGCCAAACGCTTCAATAACACTTACAAAAAGACGGAAAACTCTTTGGTAATCACATGATCAACAACTCGAAAAAACCCACCGCTTTTTCGTGACTTCCAATGAGGAAGTTTAGAACAGCTGATTATAGTCGCATTTGGTTGACAACTGCACCATCCCACATCAAAAATCGATGCAAACTTACGGGGTCAGGTCGCGTATGACCTCCGCGCATTCGTCCCTGCTATTCATTGTAGGGTTTTTGGTATTGATCCAAAAAGCCTCTAGGAGTTTTCGCGCTGGTGTTTTGGACTCCTGTGCAAGGATATTGACTTTTACTTCAAAATCGTCTCCACTATGCTTTTGTATCCTATGCGTGCCTAGTGGGGTGCTTCGTCTTAATTTTCGTTTGCCATCTAGGTGTTCTTTTATACGGATACACAAAGGTCTGCCCGTTTCGCCAATATATTCATCTCCGCAATTGTTACACGAGATCAGGTATATCGTGCCTGAACTCATGCAATCACCGTCCCTGCCGTAAGGGCAAATTACGCAATTTGTTGTTTCACACAGACGGTCATACAGGCGGTTGCGAACTAATTGGCGACGTAGAGTAGTCGGTGGTATTTNGCATTCGTCCCTGCTATTCATTGTAGGGTTTTTGGTATTGATCCAAAAAGCCTCTAGGAGTTTTCGCGCTGGTGTTTTGGACTCCTGTGCAAGGATATTGACTTTTACTTCAAAATCGTCTCCACTATGCTTTTGTATCCTATGCGTGCCTAGTGGGGTGCTTCGTCTTAATTTTCGTTTGCCATCTAGGTGTTCTTTTATACGGATACACAAAGGTCTGCCCGTTTCGCCAATATATTCATCTCCGCAATTGTTACACGAGATCAGGTATATCGTGCCTGAACTCATGCAATCACCGTCCCTGCCGTAAGGGCAAATTACGCAATTTGTTGTTTCACACAGACGGTCATACAGGCGGTTGCGAACTAATTGGCGACGTAGAGTAGTCGGTGGTATTTGGACTATCGCTTCCGATTCCTCTAGACCTGCCCTTCTTAAGCATCGTTTTATAGCTGCGCTTACTTCATCGCTTATAAAAGGCAACATAAACGGGATTTTGTTTTGGCCAAGTGTCTCGCGTGGGCGCGTCGCTATCCTTCTAAACTTATCTCGTGGGGTTACTGTTTCGTAGCCATTGGAGATGGCTATTTGCCGAGCCAAGTCGCGCGATACTTCCTTTAGTTCTCTGGTAGTGCACACAGAGGTGGCTGTTTGAAACATGTTTCTCACAATCGCCCTCTTTGTGTGTGAACAGTGGGAAGAAAGGAAATGAACAAGAATGTTCTTGTTACTTGGCTTTCGATACCACTTTGTTAGGTAACCGCTACTTGATAGGTTTATTTGGACGTCCAAAAACGGAAGCCAGTTTTCTCTCGGTTTCTCCCGGGTGAACTTTATGTACTCGGACTGCTCGTTCAATAATTCAAAGCATTTGTCCATCTCCTCCTGCGTAGAGAAGACGACAAAACAATCATCTACATATCTGCAGTAGAGTAGTGGCCGGCGATCGAGAACAGGGGCTTCTATCTTAGACATAAACACGATGGCCAGGCTTGGTGCCAGTCGCTGTCCCATTGCCAACTCCCTTATTTGCGCGAAATATTTTCCAGGCCATCTAAAAAACGAGCAGTTTAGGCACTCTTTTAGGAGAGCCATTAGCTGATGGATGGTCAATCCATGCATATTTATTCTTCCTTCATGCTCAACAAGAAGTTCGAAGATGGCTTGCATTGCGGAGTCATTCGATACGTTGGTGCACAGTGCGGTAACGTCGAAAGACTCCATCACATACGCGTTATTAGGAGAGTTTCTCCCGGGTGAACTTTATGTACTCGGACCGCTCGTTCTATAATTCAAAGCACGCGTTACGTAGACGTTCTAGGAACATTTGGGTGTTTGTAAGGTGAGCTAGAATGTGGTTAAGCAACTGGGTAAGTATCAGGATTAAAAACCAGGTTATTCTATCCGTTGGCCCGTCTACACAGCTGATGATCGGTCTAACTTTAAATGATGACGGATTGGTTGACGCATGATCATCAGGTGATACCAACTTATGTGTTTTAATAAGTAGGTATAGGACGGGACATGTTGGTCTATCGATTTCGTTTTTTGTTTTTTGCGGGTTTTTCTCCTTTCTACAAGAAGTAGGATTTTGCACGAAAGAGGCGATGGTCTGATCGCGTGTGGAATTTTGGGACAACAGCGACATCGGCTACGGAAAAACTTCGGTTTACCATGATCTATTTCGTTATGGTACTGTCCACTGGGAGACTCTCACGTCCAGCGTTGAGGGCGGGGCTTCTGGAATTGAGCGTTGCCATGGTCTTGGCCGTAATGGTGAACTCGGACAGCCGCTCACCCTGCTCGTTCCATTCTAATCCGTGGGTCCCAATGTGTCGTTCTTCAGTCGTTCTTCTTGGTCCTATCTTAGCGTTAAAATCTCCAGTGGTGAGCTTGAAGAATGGATGGTCTTTTCTCTGTAGAACTTCTCCAAGTCCATATAGAACGCTTCGACTTCTTCGTTTAATATCGGCGCATGAACGACGGAGATTGTTAAAAGCAGTGTTGATCCACCTTTTTTAATCCTTAACGTTCGATTCGTGCTGCAAGTTGTTCGGATGAATGAATGTTCATGGAGAAACTCGTGTTGACGAGGATGCAGACGCCGCCGACTCCACTGTCGCATGTTTCGCACCTATATATAGCTTTCTGGGCCCTGAACGTGTGGGCTGGGTATACTCACGGGTAACTTGGCTGTCTCTCCTAGAGTGGACATAGAGTTTATTTGTTGGAAGCGACTCCTCCTCCCATATACTTTCCTGCATTTGATGTTCATGGACAAACTCGTATTGACGAGAACACTGACTCCGCCGACTCCTCGTCGCATGTTCCGAGGAACAGTTCTTATCCGGTGTCATAGACGACGTTGAAAGGCTGGCGTCTTCTCGTCTCGGCCAGGCCGATGATGTCGTACTTTATCCTTCTTGCTTGTATGAGCAAGTCTTCTATCGAGGACTCGAATGAAAGTGTACGTGCATTGTAGGTAAAGATCGTCACTATGGTTCGTTGAAATCCAGGCAGCTTCCATTGGCCCTGAGATTTTAGCAGCCTCTCCATGCTCAACACTGTGAAATTGGAAGCCTTTTCGAGGTAAGGGAAATGCCTCCTGTTTTTTTTTACTGTGTTTAGCATTTTTGATACCCACGTACAGCTTGCTGGGCTCTGAACGTGGGGGCCGGATATACTCACGGATAGCTTGTCAACCTCTCCCAGAGTGGACATGGAGCTTATTTGTTGGAGGCGACTCCTAACCGCGTCCCATATACTCCCCTGTCACTTGATTGCAGGCTTTTGGCCGAATTGACTCGTAGAATACAATCCGCATGAGCAAGAACGCAGCTACACACGCATGCATGAATACGCTTAGCAAATGCGGGAAGTATGTGCCAAATCAGCGCAGCAGAAACAAGGAGTCCATTCCCTGGATCTACCTGCGTCTCAGGGAACCAGGGGTCGCTTTTGGTCCGCGATTAACCCCTATCCGCCACCTGGGGACCCGCCACGTAGCCACGCGACTAGCCGGCCCGAGATCACTCATATGAGGGAGATCCGTGGACAGTTTAATTAAATGTTATTATTGTAATGTGGTGAACTAATGCAGGGTTAAGAAGGTCTAGAGATATTTAGTATGGTTTGGGTGAATGTAATTGCCTTTGTACAAAGTTATTCGCTATAATTTATGTTTCTAGAACTTAATTAGATGTTTAGACGGTCCGTCTCCTCAGGAGTCTCAGCAATTCTTTCGTTCTTTTCATTTTACTGGTTGCAACAGTCATTCAAGATGGTGATCAGCTCCATATGTAGGTTCGGTTGGTGCTTGAAGAAGTGATTTTTTTTCGCTCTTCATCGAGCTACTGAATACTAAACAAGCTTAACGTTCCATGAAAACTTAAAATAGTCGAGCTACGTGGTGCTCTCGTCTTCGCCATAAACTTTCTCTACCTTTGTAGACTAGAGAGAGGTTCGACATCTTGCTACGAAGGCTCTTCCAGAACGGCAATGGTTTCTGCATGTAGTCGAGCGACCGTTTGAGGAAATACGAACCACCTCTGTGATCGTTTGCGAGGCTAAGAAAACTATATGATCTGTCCTAACGGGAACGACGAGGACTGCATGAGTTCAGGTACAATATGCTTGATCTCGTGTAAAGCAAGAGGGGAGGAATACATTGGGGAAACGAGTAGACCACTTTGTACCCGCATAAAAGAACACCTAGATGGGAAAATTAAAATTCGTCAAGGCACTCCTCTAGGTACACATAAAGCACAAAAGCACAATGGTGATGGTTTTGAACTGAAAGCCCGGATCCTAGCGCAGGAATCGAAAATATCAACGCGCAAAACTCTTGGAACATTTTGAATAAATTTCAAAAATCCATGGATGAACCAGAAAGACGAGTCCCTAACTATCGCACCTTTTGCCTTGTTTTAAAATGATTTTTTGACTTTGTGTGGGTATTACTCGCGAACCCACGTCAACAACACACGAACAGTTCTGCTCCTGACAGCACGGTGAGGAGTTTTCGATCAATGTGACGTTGGTTTACATGTTAGATCTTCACTAACACTTTGGTTTTCTTACCGAATTATTAAGCTATTTTTGTATGAAATACGTCCAGGCTCTGAGGAAGGCGAATTCGCCTAGACATCAGCCATAGACCAGCAGGGACAACAATAACAACAACAATGACAACTACACCAACCTCGTGTCAGTTCAGCAAAACCAGTTCATAGGAGCATATAAACCAGCAAAACCAACCAGTTCAGCAACCAGCAAAACCAGTTCAGCAACCAACAAAACCAACCAAAACCAACCAACCAACCAAACCAGCAAAACCAACTAGTTCAGCAACCAAAACCAGTTCATAGGAGCATATAAAGAAATACGAACGTTTTGAAACACGCTTATTAATTGTGCGCGTTTGTAGACCGTGTAGAGAAACTTCCGAAAAGCGCATTCTCTCAACCTGATTTGACGTCCGTCTGCGCGTTCGTTTTAGAAGTATTAGAGCTGTAATGGCTGACGTGCTGCTGAACATACGCATGTCTCCATATGTCGTGAACTTTGAACCTGTAGGCGCATGTTCGGAGGGAACTACACTTCTTAATTTCGTCACCACTTTCCTTTTATGGAATTCTACCATAATGGCTCTGCTTTGCTTCGATTGAAGCACTTATAGCGAAGGCTTGAGCTGTCTCGGTATTATTAGTTGAGCAGTGTGGATTTATATGTATTCTTTCTTGATAAGCTTGCACGAGGTTGATAAATATATTTATTTTCGGCTAACGTTTCGACGTCTTCGTCTTCCTCAGAGCCGATGATCCGAGCCGATGGTCCATGCTTGTTGTTCGTCTCGACGTTGCAGCTTCGCCTTCGTGTCGAGCCAGGTCTTCCTCCGTGAGCCATCTCGAATGAGGCATCCTTACTCAGTGATTCCCTTTTGCTGATGGTGTATGTATATTGATAATGTCCGGTGGTAACAACTTGTTTTTCTTCCGGACATCATTGCGCACATCGTGCAGAAGTCGGTGTTTTTATCAGCTAGCACAAAGCGTAGTAATATTTCGAAACCAACTTTCCTTGAACCTCGGTGTGACTAATCAATATGTATTCATTGTGTGTGGAGTAAAGTGTGGATTTAGTCAACTTTTATCAGGTCATAACATATGAAATGTCTGATTTTAAATGTAAACTTTAAATAATCAATAGCTTTTTCATACGAAATTTTATTAATCGAAATAACCACCATTAGAATTCTCACATTCATGACAATGAGGAACAATTTCACTTACTCCAGTTGTTTGAAATTCTGGAGTTCTGGAAGCGATGATTTCCTTGAAGGACTTTTTCCATTATCGTGCTTGATGAAGCATTTCTCGCCCAGGAATTTGTCAAGGTGCTTCAAAAAGTGGTAGCCGGTAGGTCTGATAAATATGGCGGAGGAGCCAAAGTTTCGCAGCCCAACTCGTCCAACTTTTGCAGTGCTGGTTCTGCAACGTAAGGCAGGGTGTTGTCGTGGAAAAGGATTGGTCCTTTTCTGTTGTCGAATGCCGGTCGCTGTTGCTGTTGAAGTTTACGGTGCATTTCGTCGATTTGTTAGCAACACTTCTCTGCCGTAATCGCTTCGCCCGGATTCAAAAAACTGTGATGTATCAGCCCGGCCGCAGATAACCAAGCGGTCGTCATAACGTTTTTTGCTACAACTTCGGCGTTGGGAAGTGTTGCGGAGCGTGATCGTAATCCAACCATTGAGCTGAACATCGCCGGTTGTCGTGCAGAACCCATTTCTCATCTGACGTCACAATTCGATTAAGAAAAAGAACGTTCTTGTTGCGCAGTATAAGAACAGACGACGCTTCGAAACAGCGACTTCTTTGATTATCGTTTAATTCTTGCGACACCCAGTTGGCGAGTTTTTCTGTCTTTTCCATTCCATTGAAGCAAGTGGAAATTGTTCCTGTACTTACGCCAAACTATGCTACAAGCTCTCGAACTGCAAGTTCGTGTGTTTGCTTCCACTAGTGCCTTCAAACATCCGCGGCCTTCCTTAGCTTCGAGGTCGAAATCACCAAATCGGAATTTCCGGAATCATATTCGCACTGTTGATTCACAAACATTACCTTCATCCCAAGCTTGATGATATTCCGAGCTCCTACTACGGCGTGTCCATTCTTACACTCGTACAAAAGAAGGACACGAAAATCACGTTGATTTTAAAGCCTATAAAAATGTTAAAGTAGAATCTTAAGAAGAACAATGCTGGATGTAAAAAGAGCAAATTTTTTGCTTTAAAAAATTATATTAATTACACAGGGAATTCGGCTTCTACATCGTCCTTGAGCGGTCGGTTACTTTTACATTCCTACTTTCTTTTCCGATTTCGGTTTTAACATCTCTTTGAATCAACTAGTAGGAAGACCGAGCAAAGGATTCGTCGCTGAAAACACACCTCCCTCTCATCCACATCCTGGTGAAGACCTGGATACGGCCTTGCAAGGTTACATCAGGACTCCAGGGAGGACCAAGATGCACGGCCAGCAATACGCCAGCCTCAGTACCCCGCACACTGGGTGCTCCGGTCTATGACCCCAGGCGGTGAGACTACCGGTGAGAGGTCAGAAAATCTCAAGTTAGGCAGGATGTCATTGGAACCGGATCTAACGAACACACCACGACACGCTATGGAGATTGTTTCTTACTATGCACGTATAATGCCAGAACACTCTCCACAGACGCCGATCTTCACGCCCTTCTTGTAGCCGCAGATCGAGTTAAATTTCATGTGATCGCATTACAAGAAACAAAAGTCAAGAAGACCGACATGCGTCAACTAAACAACAGGACGCTTGTGATCTGTGGAGAAAAGGCCATGTGTCGGTGGCGTAGGCTTTGTCGTCCACCCGTCCATTGTCCATCTTGTCGACTCATACGAGATCCTTTCCTAGCCGTCCTCCGTCTTCAACTGTCGCATCATAAGGAGATCACTACCATCAATTGCTATTCACTCAACGAAGCAGCTGATGAGTACGAATTCAATGCGTTTACTATCAGTTGGGGGAAGTTATCCCAGTGATAAAGCATATCATAAATTTGTTGTTGGAGACTTCAACGCCAGAAGAGAAAAGGCCAACGAGAGGGAATACAGGATCGGAAATTTTGGACCAGGGGAAAGAAATGAGAATGGGAACCGTCTCGCATGACTCCTGTCAGCGGCATCTCTCTTCCATGGAAAATAATTTTTTCAGAAGAAAGAGAGCTGCGGCAGGACATGGGAGTCTCCTAACGACATGACTCATGTGCAGATCGACCATATTCTGACAAACAAAAGATTGTGCCTACTTGACACATCGGTAGTCCCGTCATTCTGTACTGGCTCTGATCACCGCCTTCTTCGGGCGAAGATTCGATTCAGCCGCAAGCTGGAAAAGAACTCTCTTCATCGACCACGAGGAAAAACTTTAGCTGTATACGACGAGAACATTCTGAACGAAGTGCTGTCTACACGTGACTGGCAGATTAAAGAAGACCTGAGCAAAGACTACGAGCTGCTTGTCGAGGGACTGAAAAACTGTGCCGAATTCGCCTCAGTTCCTCAAGGAAGAACGGATCGCATCTCCATCACTACTTAGGAGTTGCCCGAAAAGAGAAGGAAACTGAAGCTTGATCCCACTGCAACACGTTTAACATGGCTAGGAATAAATGACAGCTGCCGAAGAGCTTTGTAGAAAGATCTACAACGGTACAAGCAGAAGAAAATACTGAAAGCAGCAGAGAAAAGAAGCAGTCTGAAAAAAATGCCGTCGGGACTTGTGTGATTATAATGTTCCGCTGTCAGTCCTGATGAACGAAGATGGGATCGTCGAAACTTTCCGCCATGATATGGAATTAATAGCGGAAACGTTCTATACCAACCTTTTCCGTTCCACAATCTCCGTCCCGGGCGCTAATATCCCCGCTGGAGAAAAACCAGCTGGAATTCTTCCGTCAGAGGTTTGAGTTGCGATAGAAAACATGAAAAGAGGCACAGCTCCAGGACCCGTTAATATCACGGCCGATCTCCTTAGAACTGGAGACCACAATTTGCATGTATTTTTCGCAGATCATATGACAGACTACTTTCAAAGGGAAAAAATCCCAGACCAGTGGAAGACGTCGCTCACGGTCATCCTGCCGAAGAAAAGAGACCGAACGGACCTTCATAACTATTGTCTCATATGCTTGTTAAGTGTACTCTACAGGCTTTTCACCAAGATTATCCTCTCGCGCATATCAAGGACAGTGGATGAGGTGCAACCAGTCGAGCAAGCAGGATTTCGAAAAGGATTTTGCTGCATGGACCACATCCAAACCGTGTCCAGGGTCAACGAAGTTTGTCGGGAATACCACTTGCCTCTAGTTCTAACCGTTGTCGACTATGAGAAAGCGTTTGACAGTGTCGAAACGAATGGAATCCTATCAGCGCTCGTCGACCAAGGAGTGGAGCCGTCCTAAATAAGGACTCTGTCCGACTGTTATTGAAACTGCACTACGAAAATACAGCTTTTCCATCGACCTCTTGCAATACCTATAGGAGAAGTGGTTCGACAGGGCGACACAATATCGCCAAAGCTGTTCAGTACCACACTGCAGTGGATAATGAAGTCACTCGATTCGGATGAGCAAGGCATACATATTGATGGAAAATTCCTATCAAACCTTCGTTTTGCCGACGACATTGTAATCTTCTCAAGAAGTACTAGTGAAACAGACGTGATGATCAACGAGCTCAACGAAGCGGAGAAAAAGATCGGATTTCGCGTAAATCGAAAGAAGACCCAGTTCATGAAATATCCGTGGCGCGAAGGCGAAAAAATTGAATTGGATGGCTCTCTCATTGAAGAGACCACCTCGTACGTTTACCTTGGGCGATCAATGGACATGGAAAACAACATGAAAGAGGAACTAGACAGAAGAGGGAGAGCAGCTTGTGCAGCATTCAGGCCTCTCAAAGAAGCCACCGACCAACTGAAGGACCCGGAAAACTGCGCTCGTCTCTTTGATTCTACGGTCCTCCCAGCGCTCTGTTATGCTGCAGAGACGTGGGTTGATACTTCAACTACGTCAAGAATGCTTCAAACTACTTACAGAGCGCTTGAGCGATGTCTCCTGAAACATAGGCGGAACTCTCGATATGTAGCCGGAATGTGAAGTTTTGTCCTTCGAAATCTGTCATATCTTCGAGATTCAGGAGAATATACATCGACAGCGAAACAGATGGGCTGGTCACATAATGAGAAGAACGGGCGACAGATGTATGAGAAGAACAGTAGAGTGGACTCCAAGGGAATACAAACGTCCCGTTGGATGGCCACCTACACGTTGGGCGGACGTGTATAAACAAAGTTAGTGAGATGTACCCGCAGCTGCAGTAGCTTTACAGATCATAGTACGAGACTCGCAAGCGATACCATGCTCGAGCAAGACCACCACCATGGACTACGATCGCGAGAGAAAGGAACGAATGGCATATGTGCTGGGGTCCGAACAATTCGTGAAGGCGGACCGTCCATGTATCCAAGTGTCCAAATACTAATTACACATGAAGAACAGAATTTTTACTTGAAAAAACCACACGGAGAATTAAAACAATAAATCAAAAGATCGACTTTCTATAAACCTGGGCACAGATAGTTGATACACTTATTTATATAATCTTATAAACTGTTCTTGTTTAGCCAATGCGAGGTTGGCAAAGGTCTTCGTTGTCGTTGTCGTTGTTGTTGTGGGACCCACTTATAACAGCACGACTCTGAGGAAGGTGAAATCGCCGAAACGTCGAGCATCGACCAACAACGCCAACAACAACGACAACGACAACGAAGACCTATATCAACCGCGCATCAGCTAAATAAGATCGGTTTGTAAGATCACATAAATAAATATAAAACAATTAAATCGGACATTTCGAATATTACAACATAATTCTTGGTCTCATGTACTTAATAGTGTCTTGCTTCATGTAACTTTGTTTGAAATCTTACTAAAAGCAACAGTTCCGTCGTTTTCACATTATTAAAATCTCTTTAGAGTAGTTTATAACACATGCATCTTAACGAAAATGATTTTCTTTTTGCATCTCGTTCAGTGATTCTTTCATTGGAAGTTCGTTACCGGTGTTCAGCAACTTTTATGAAGATATCATAAAGCTTGCAGCTTTATGAAGCTTGCAGACGGTAAAGAAATGTAAGAATAAGGCTTCTCTACACTCTTTTTCTAATCATAAATACTTTGGACGTTTAAAAAATACAAGCTACAGTAATTGTAGTTCATTTCCTTCGGAAACGATCACCGGATACGAGAATGTCGTGTGGGTAGGAATCCATCGGGACCGTACTTTATCTCTTATCGATGTGCCGATAAGGAAGATTTTTTCTACATAAAAAGGTTTTCACATGAGATCCTGGTGACCGCTCTTCCAAAAATTTTTTTGGTGACTTTATAAAATAAATCGATGGTATTAACGATGATTAGAGAAATTAATGGAACCAAGAGGATAAGAACTCGACGTTTTTAAGCTCCTATAGAAAGGAAAAAATCGGGAAACGTAGTGGTCAAAGATGCCATACAATTGGTCGGTATATACACGGTTGCTAGTTTCATTCCACCTGAGCCAACCAAGCTTTTTGTCGCTCCGGAGTCAAGAAATTCGCATCAAACCTGGATAGGGAAAGCTCCTGCAGATTAACAAGGCGCGGAGATTGCTTGTGGTGAAGACCATGGAACATTATAGTAGAAATAACGCCGAATCTACTCGAATGGCACTTATGAAGAAGATGAAGTCCTCGAGCAGAAAGTGAACCAGTATATAAATTGCCTCTGTAGATAACGGGTTCGACACAGGAAGTACAAATTGAGTGAACTAAATGATCCGCGCAATGTGATGTGAGATCATGTTAATAAAAAATAAATGAGTGGAATGGGAGAGAAAGAGGCTGCAGTTTTATCGCGTTGTTCAGGTCGATTCGTTTGCGTGGAGTTGAGCAATTAGGAGTGCCGAAAAATCTCTATGTGTACACACTTATGAAGCGCGATACGTTCGTTACGTGTTAACACCTTTTCGGCAACTCCGCGCGATGTTCTTTCGCCTTTGGCTTCTTATCATTTCATTTCAATGTCTACAGTAATCATGTCAACTTTTCACACTACACTTTGTCATAGACAAAACAAACTCTGAATATTCTGTTGACACCAAGTGTTTGTTTATATGTAGATTGTCGTTTGAAGTCTCGCACACCAGTAACAGGTTTGGATTATCATCGAAAATCGACTCGTCAAACACCGTTTTTGCAGATATAGATGAAGCTGCTCAAAGTGTCCCATAGAAGTGACAAAACTGGTCTCTCATATAAAGTCGATCTTTTCCAAGTCGTATACGAAAGCAGTTACGCTGAACGATCCTGTGGAAAGCAATGTTCCCAACAACTATCTTTAAGTGCAATAAAATGACCTCCTCTTTAAGAAAAAGCTAAGCGCTTTGTTAAAGAAAAGAATACCATGCTTCAGGTAACTTGATTCAGGTGGTGGTCCACTATATTCGACTCCATTCTAACGAAAGCAAGGCATCAAAATGTTAGCCGTATAAAACCTGCCAATCTATTGTAAGCTTAATAACCTCGGAAAATAGAAATAATAAGTATTGCCTCGTCAACAAATGGCATTAGCTCCTTCTCAGCTAAGTTCAGTACCGTATGACTACGGCTTTTTGCAATATAATTAAGGATAAATATGACGTTGTTAGGGAGTTAATATATGATTTTATGTTTGAAGTGGCAAATTTCAATTCATAATAACTTTTATCCTTCGAAATAAAGACCATTGGAGATTAGAGGATTTAGCAAACAAGAAGCAAGTCTATATATACTAGTTGTACAAAATTCTGGACTGCTGGAATCGGTGAAGTCGTTAAACACAACTTTGGCCTTAGTATGGTTTCTGAAGCATTCATCTCACTAGAAGTCATCGAACTAGAAGAAGTTGTAGTCGACGGGTGAGAGGTCCAGCAAGTATGGTGGATGAGGCAGAGTTCTGTAACCCAGCTCGTTCAAACACCTCAACGTTGGCTGCGCAAAAAGACGTACGTCGATAATGCGTGTTGCCAATTCGTACGGCATTCATTCGTCGGCCTTTATCGGCTTCTCAGTCTTCTTCAATATGAAAAACAACAGTTGACATGCTTGCATTGAGTTCTTCTGAAAGTCGTCGAACAGATTTGCTTTCACCAAACTCTTCAATTTATCCTCATCAATAGTAAAAGAACCTCTGCAAATTCCACTATTTTCAGCATCGAATTCGTCTCGTGTTCGTTAACACCTTCTTTGCCTCATGTCTATGTCTCACTAAGTTTTTGAATCGTTTGGGCTGCGCAAGACCCAGTTTGATTGAATTTCTTGTCTTCACATTTGAAATTCTAACGCTTAAATCCGGCAAAGACACAGTTTGTATTACAATTTCTTTTTCATTTCATACGACCTGTTTTCACGTGTACTGTGCGGACCTCAGCACTTCTCACATGCGATTCGTTTCATCGTATCCATCATCCACAAAGGTCTCTTCCAACTTTTACTTGTGGATTCGGCTGCTTCTTGAGGATTTTCATTTCATCTTGAATGTCGTTGAATGCTGGTCGAATAATTCTCCCTGGAGTCCTGAGATAGCCGAGCTGGGGTGTTCACAATTGGATTTCAGAGAGTGATTTTTTCTCTGACAATCTGGCACCAATTTCCAGATCCCTGAAGGATGAGAGGCTTGGTGAGGTAGCAGCAGGATCGAACTAGCATCGTGCTCTAAATGACCGGGATCGTAGCGATGTGTGTGTGTGCGTGTGCGTATGTGTGTTGTGTGCGTGGGTGTGTGTGTGCGTGTGTGTGGTTGTGGTGTGTGTGTGTGTACTGTGCTATGTGTATCAATTAGAGAGGCATCACTGTATCTATCACTCTGCTATCCGCCTCTATAATTCAATTATGCAGGGGCTAAAACTCATAAAGTGAGCTTTCAGATAAACATGGTAGTACAGCAATGGAAAAAGTTGTTGCTAAAACAGATACAAGAAAAATGAAACTTCAAATCCGACATTAATTTCCGAACAAACTAATGAGTGGGACGGAACGAAGTGGGCGGAGATTGTGATGAAACCCACGTTATTCGTGAAAACTGGTTATTCACTAATGCAGCTACCGCTAAAACTAATCCGACGTTGTCGAAACAAATCAAATAAGAAGCAACTACAATTTTGGTGTTAAAGGATCATCTGTAGCAAATTTTATACTGTTCTGAACACCTAAAAAACCAAACTTTAAGGTAAGAACAAGCGGAAGTGGAAGATCTTGGTGGTGGGAGGAACGTCGTATTAGCGATGATTACGATCACTGCTCTTAAAAAAAGGATAGAGTAGAATAAAGACTGTGACAAGGATTTTATTTCTGAACCAAAGTTTTTTCGCCTAATAAGCTTTATGGCATTCGAAGTCATATCTAGATTTATCCTACTTGATAAAAAGCATTTCGCTTTCTTTGTTGATAAAATCTGAGACCTCTAATGAATCTTGTGGAGTATAAATAGCAAAGTCCGTAGCTAGTGAGTGGTCCGAGCTGGGGACCACTAAAGTTCTCCTAATCTTATAAAGAGTGTGTAACACGTTTGTGTAATCTTCTTTGGTTCGTTCAGTTTGCATGAGATTGTTATATAATTCTTACTCGGCTAACATTTCAACGTCATCGTCTTCAGCGCCGCATTGATTCGAATTGATGGTCCATGGTTGTTTGTTCTTCCGATGTGGCTTTTCGTGAACGCATCAACTGAATCAAGTGGTGTATGGCTCGAAAGGAATACCCTCACTAAGCGGCGCTCTTTTGTACAAGACAGTTGTTGACTTATTGCCGACTGATGACGATATGTTTCAATGTCGACAATCGATCCTGTGACAGACGTTATTAGAATACCTGGAAGCGTATAATAATACGTATACTCGTGGGATGGATGACTGTGGGCCATCGACTTGGATCATCGGCTGTGAAGAACACGAAAACGTCAAACCGTTAGCCGAATAAAAGTTTAATACCGAACTCGTCTAAGCCGAACAATCGAAGGAAGTATTAATTATTCATGCCGACGCTATGTGAACGTCGGTTTAGTAAAATACATTTTGTATACCTTCCTAATTTTAATGTCTTTTGTTGAATACACCAACGATTCTGCTGTAATGCGGCCTAGGTATCCTCATAGGTAAACATTCTGCTGATGTGTCCCAGGTAAAAATGGCCTGCATTTATTCGAGGCGAGAATGAAACGGCTCTCACCTACTTCTCAGCCATACAAATGTAATCTTTCGGACGAATCAGCGTATAAGAAAGAATCCGTGTACAGGATAGCTCTTACACGGATATAGAAGAGCGTCACTATTTCTATCTGCTAGCTGAGGATACGACGCTTAGCCTCATGTCAAACCGGTTCGAGATCGCTTACCGTGGAGGAAGACATAAATGGATTACACTAGCGTAGCAGGATTGTATTTGAAGGTTTCTCTGTGTTTAAGAAAAGGAGAACGAAAAAATGGTGAGGAACATTATGATAACACCACAGTGGCGAAAAACAGTTCCTTATCCGTCGAGATGGGTTGTATGTAGTAATAAAAATCATACTGTACATAGAGAAAATTGAAAGGAACAAGAAGACGTGAAGAAGAAAGAACGGAAAAATGGTGAACAGCACTATGATAGCAATAGTGTGGCAAAAAACAGCTCGTTATTGGTTGCATAAGTCATGTGTAAAAAAAACTGATGGAAACAAAAACGTGGGCAGAGCAACGGAATTTGAATAAATGCAAAACGAATTCGGCCCTAAGACAAATATGGACATGTCGTCAGATATTCGCACCAAATATGCTGCACACTGGTGCGTCGTAGTAAATTAAGACGATAAGACAGCTTCAATGATCTTATTGGTTTTACGGTCAGATTCTGACTTCAGTGGCAACGTCGCACCTACTTGCATGGAATTGGCAGTGTTTAAATTTGGTTCATCTTTACTTCAATGCAGAAGTCATGGTGCTGCATTTATGTTTTGAGGTATTTTTATGAATGAAAAAATCTGCGATTAATTAGTCACGGAGGTTTTTCAGAGCAGTAAAAATAACTTGCAGTTTGAGAAGTCTCTTATGTGTTTTAGTCTGATCATATTTGGAGGTCAACGTAAGAGGAATAGAGGCTTATGTATCCATCTTTATTCCATCCATGGTTTTAGAATGAATGGTGCATGAAGCGCCGCCTGTGGCTACCACTATCTCTTGTTCGGGTTAAGCCTTTGTAGGTTAATCAAGCACTACGTCCCTTCTGATCGTATAAATTGCTCTCAACCAAACTTTAATAATCCAATATATACTTTTACACCGGTTAGATTTCAGTGGTTGTTTTTAAGGATGAGACATCAGATAAGTTTTACTGTAGGGATTCGGCCATTCCTAAACAGCAATCGTTTCGATGCATTTATGGTCATGCACATGCAGTTCGTTTTATAGCCCTGGCGAATGCAGTCTAAGTGTGTCTTAGGTTCTTATTCCACTTGTAGAAGTGAACATCGGAAACAGACATTTCAAGAGAAAATTTTTGACACATTCATAGTTGTTAATTCAAAAGTTCAACAATGGAAAAACGAGCAACAGTGATAGATTATTTTCAGAAGATCCGTCTACAAAAGCTCAGATAACTAAAACAATTTTTTGTCGATAAACGCCTTCCGTTCCTTGAATGTTATTTTTGACTATAGACTATTGAGAGAATGATTTCGTTGATGTCTGTCATGTTTGTCGCATTTTCACATCTCCTCTTTCACATTTCCCACTTAGATCGTCGTTTACGATTTCCTCTGACGACGAGACCATTTGACTGATTTTCGAGGAACACGAGCCAGTTTACGTTTAGAGCCACTTAGCTTGCGGTGATAGGTAGGGAAACACGAACTGTTGTGGAAAAGAACTGGCGTCCTACTGAGTGTTGAAATTTCCCAAAGTGAAAATCTGGCGCCATACCAATAAGTCTGAACTGTGGCTGTTAGGTATAGAACAACGTTTTTGCTTTTATTTATTGCCTATTCTTTTAGTACAGTATAATGTGAAGTACAGCAAGGATACCGAGGTATGAGCAAAACTGGGAGCCTCAGGTGAGCTTCGGAACTATAGAACATTGGAATCATTCAAATATTCTTGAAATCGGAATGAGTGGATACACCACGGCCGGTAAAATTATGATCGTCGACTTATTGTAGATTGCTAGCTGATAATACACCGACCTCTGCACGATGTGCGCAATGATGTATGTCCGGAAGAAATACAAGTTGTTACCACCGGACATTGTCATTATATATCCACCATCAGCATCGTGTATAAAACGGCATCACTGAGTGAGGATGCCTCATTCGAGAAGATGGCTCACTGAGGAAGATCTGGCTCGACACGAAGGCGAAGACGCAACGTCGAGGCGAACAACAAGCATGGACCATCGACTCGGATCACCGGCTCTGAGGAAGACGAAGACGTCGAAACGTTAGCCGAAAATAAATATATTTATCAACCTCGTGCAAGCTTATCAAGAAAGAATACTTATTGTAGATTCCCCAAGCGATTTTTGTTGGTTCCAGCTATTCGTGTGCATTAGACCTATTGTATTCGACAAACTGAGTCTCTGCTATACTACGTGCGTGCGCACTTTTTCCTAAACACATTGGTTTTCGAATGGAAACGTTGTTGAACTCCGACGGATGTTTTTCCTCGTTTACTTCTTTGTTCGCATGAAATATGAAATACTAGGTATAAAGGAGAGAAACAAACACTTCAGCAGACGACACCGACATGTTTGATCGTCTACTTAGCGAATTTTCGCTGCGCACACAGATAATGGGTACACTTGTGGCTTTAGGAATCTGCGATACAAATGATCAGGATCGCCTCCTCATAGGGAGTTGTACTTCCTGAAATGCCGTATTTGGCCATCGGAATTCGAAAACAAGGGGAAGGCAATAGTACTGTATTTCAAGTGATCTTAACCAACCTTAGTGATATGGTCAGCGCCTTAGGTCGATGCTGTCCTGTTGTGGTGAGATTAATTTCGTCCAGTTTCTTGTTTTTGATGCAATGGAGTTCTTCCTAACTCGTCCACCTTATGCGGCGCGTTGCAGAAGTTGTCTGACTGGTCGGCGACTGTCATCCACCGGCACCACAAACACTTCTACCCTCTGTGCTTCATGTTCATGTTCGACACAACTACACCTGGGAGTTCATGACGCTTTCGTTATGCTTCGTGTCGAGTAGCCGGTGTCACCCGATAAGAGCGCCAAAGGAACAAATAAACAAAATTCGTTCGTGCTCGAATTGAAAATCTGACTGCTAGTCAGTACACGACGTTTGTCCTTTACTTGCGATGTGTATTTGCCTCTTGACATATTACAGTCGACATCTAAAAAGACAGTGTTGTGGTGTTGAGTAATATGGATTAGTAAAAAGTAATTATGAGAGGCGGTTTGATTTGAAGTTTGACGGTTTCTGCTAATGATATTCGTCTTTATTGATCGTCATTCCCATTATATGAGGTTCTTTCAGAATTAACGGCAGTTTTTAACCAATCTATCATTAACTTACCATCTCTAATAACAATATAGTTTATTAGTTAAAGTAAAGGCGTGTGTGGTGTAGTGGTCGGAGGCGCTCTGCAATACACACGTGGAATCGATCTCGGCGCCCATGGTCTACCAAGCCTTCCATCCCTTCGGGGTCGGTAAATTGGTACCAGACTTGTCTGAGAGCATATCAGCACTGGCTGGATACATCGGTAGGCCACCGTGAGTAATTGCAAAGGCCAGAATGCATTCAATCACCTCCAAATGATGCTTAATGAAGTCGAATGCATGGCGCATCCCTCAGGGATTGGTCAACGCCGAGAGCTTTTTTATTCTTTTATTAGTTAAAATTAAACCGCTAAGATGTACGATTTTCTCACAACGACTTTCCTTTGGTCTTTGCCTTTTTATTCCTTTTACAAGTTCAATTATTCTGCAATATCTTTCTTGTCTACAATTGCCTTGCTCCTGAGGTCTACGAATCTTCAGAAGAAACGTTGAACAAAAGCTTAGCTTTCCCAAATAAGGCTTTTCAACGAATGAGGTGCCAAAGTCTTGGGAAAACTGCTAGCCGTTCAGATAAGTTGAACAGACAAAGTAGAACTTTCGCTCAGCTCACTGAAACCAGGATAATGCTGCTTATGCAATCTATGAAGATTCTTAGAAGATTAGTCTTTTACGGCTTGCAGCCTTCAATAGTTCTTTCAGTCGTTTCGTTCTAGTGCTATCGTCATTTACTGATATTGTCGAGTTTTGGAGTGGATTCATCTTTTTTTCACCTGATAGAAATATGAAATGTTAGTGTAAGGTATTCCTCCTTAGATTTTGAGAAGGTGGCGGTATGGCATCGCCAGGTCTTCAGTCGCCGGGTCTGCAGCACTAACAATCGCCGTCCTATCTCAGCGTTACAATTTTCATTTTTGTTCCGTGGAATTTAGAGATGATCACAATAACGGCTTTAGTTATGCAATACAGAGTCTTCTAACCTGGTGGATTGTTGAAAGGTGTTCTGTCGTACGCCTCGGCCCCTTTCAGAGTGGCAGTAACTCCTACAACATGTGGACCGAGCGATCAAGGATCATGTAACATTTGTTAAATTTTTATGACAAATTTTGGGACTGCCACACCACCTTTCCATTGAGCTCCTTTTTTTTGCTTCCCAGTTGCCCCCGTATGTGCATTCTCAGCAGATATTACAGCAGAAGAACTGCAAATCAACATTTCTTATCTATGTTGAACGTGAAACGGAAAGTATCCGGGGCGAAAAAGAGTTCCATCTCACATGAATTTCAAATCGCATAAGTGCGCTAAGTGAGCTGAATCTTTCGCTTAGCCCATTTTTTCCTTTGCAGCTGCAAATAAGTGAAACCAAACCGAATTATGGTTTTTTTAAATGGTTTGCTTTGAAACCGGGGCTAATAGTCAAGCAAAAACCTTCGTTAAGCGAACATTTGTGGGAAGAAATGTAGAAATGTGGAGAAGAAACTGTCAAGTTTAACAATCTGAAAAGCTTGCCATTTATTATTCAACTCTATGCACCACTACTCACGGTTATACACGTCCTGCGTGGACTTTTAAAAATATGGTTCGAGGTATTTTTGCCTTGAATCAATTCAGTGCTTCTCATCACACTGTGACTGAAATGAAGCGAAGCGCGCAACCTATAGACAGGTGTATTGGTTCAATGGCCATGGCCAGTCTCCTCTCCACATCGCCGTTGCTCTTCAGTTTCTCCTCCCTTTTCCACACTAGTCACACTTCACCTCATCTTCTTTGTTGCCAGTCGGTTTGCTTCACCCAATTGTTCTACAAGGTTCCATCTTCCCCTTATCACACAGCTGATATGACGTCGTCCAAAGTGAATGCCGATCGTCTGCCCTCGTATGTGCCAGTGGGCCGACCGGCCCGCCTGGCCAGCCTGACGATCCTCGTCGGTGGGCGTGGTCGGTTCGGCACACTACGGCGCTCGGCTCGCGACAGTCGTCCGTTACTGGGAGTCTCACACCGGAAACCCAGAATACAAATTGACCGAAGCTCTTTTTCATGGGTTTTTCCGTTCCTACACATATTTTGTGGTTATTCTTAATCAGATCATTGCTAATAAGCTGTTGTTTAGACAGTTTAAGAAAGGAAATCTCTATTTAGCTTCTCAATTCGTTGCTAGTTTTTCGTTGTAAATGGCTCCTGTCGTACTAACGGAACGGAAGACACCACTGACAGAGCGAATTAATCGAATATTTTACAGTTATGGACACAGAAAGTCCGTTACGACGTAGTCTACGTCGAATTAATCCGTTCCAGAATAGGTTTTTTCGATTACCGGCGACCCCACGACTGGCCAGGAATCGCAAAGGTGGGTGTCGTACTGATTTTGAGTTTTTCTTTCGCGATCCACAATTATTGTTTTCGTTTCCAATACTGTTGTCGATTTTTTTTCACATCCCTATAGATCTCTGTCACCTTCACTCGTTATCTCCTCTTCCATGTTTTCCATATGTATTGATTGATGGCTAAAGAAAGATCAGTATGCAGTGGTTTCCATTTATGCGATTGCGAAAGAAACTGTTCGGGAATTCAAATGAATTCGACATCGTACAAACGTATGCAATAGTAAGAGTTTTCCCAATTTTATAGAATATTTACCTTCTTCATAGTTAAAATAATTCTTCATGATTTCAAAACCGACATTCGTTTAACCTCGGTATGACTAATCAATATATATCGTTTCTTTGATAAGCTTTCACGACATTGATATATGCTGTAACTGTAGACCATGACTGTGGACCATCGACTCAGATCATCGGCTCTGATGAAGACGAGACCGTTGAAACGCTAGCCAAATTAAGATCATGTATCAACCTTGTGTAAGCTTATCAAAGAAACAGTACATAAGTTTTCATGCATAAAAAAGGAATGGAGGAAAGATTTCTGTTTTCTCTTCCATTTTCATAACTGCTTACTAGATTTCCATTATAGCCGTTCACACTTCCGTTCTAAACTAGAGCTGGAGAGCCAAGTTTTGCCTGAATCTCACCTTTTTTAAACATTTACATCTAGTGCTATCGATATTGTTTTTGAAGCTTTTCACTCTGTCCAATCTTTCATCCAAGATGAAAAAACGTCATTAGAAGTCCGTTCATTAGATTTGCATCGGAGAAGTTCTGTTGTGCTCTGGCATTGCTCTGCTTACTTTTTCTCTCTGACCATCTGCGTCTTCTCCTCTCTTGTCCCTCGTTTTATCGTCGCTGGGAATTCCGTTAATAGAGGTGTGCCCTTGTGAGGGCCTATTCGTTCTGGTTGATCCTCATGCATCGTTGAATCCATCACTAACGGTAAATGAGAAACTAACGAAAATGAGGAATCGGAGAACGGAATTGCCTGGAAAGAATAATGGCCGATTTTATCGGAAGATTTGAAATTTTGCCGAACATCGAGTCAGGTGTCATTATCATTCGATACTCTGATATCAGGACTTTATCCATTCGTTTCATCCTTTATATGCTCCTGCAATATCGTCGTCAATTGGAAGTGATCACGTTCGTCCGGGAGTTCGTCTGCTTCTTGATCGTCAGTCACTCATCTTTTTTATTAGCATTTGAATGCCTATTGCCCGCGATTTTCTCTAGAATCCTGCAAAATTGGTGCCAAAGCTCCCTCATGTGTTTAAGTCTCTCGTAATTGTCGGTCTTTCGAGCTCGAGTTGGGGATTATTCTAGATAACAGAGAATCTTGCGATTCGTCTACCGGACTCTGCTGATCGAGAATGACCGAATCCTTGGGGAAACTCTTACATTGACTAATGAGATAGTACTAACTGTTCGATACTGGCAATGGTGTATTTAAGTGGTGATGGGCGTCCTTCTTTCTTTCTTTCTTTCCTTCTTTTTTCTTTTTTTTTGCAGACGAAGTGTTTTCCCGTCAAAATGTGGTGGCGTATCGAAATTCGTCAAACGAAGGCTTAAAAAGGGTCTCCTATTACGGTCCTCAGCTGTTTGGTATACGTTGGGAAACTACTAATAATGTTTTACCATACCTCTTTAATTTTATTATCTCATGTGTAAAACAAAGGAAATCAGATTAAAAATTTCAGGTTGTAATCGAGTTTTTTCTCACTTTCTTCAAGAGGAAATAGATATTCGATCTCATACTGAAACTGGAGCAAACTGGAGATGTCTAGCTTTACGAAAGGAAGTTAAGAGATTTCCTCCTTTGGGAAAACACTTCCAATCTAGTTTAAATCCGTATTTTCGTTGTACTGTACCCATGTCTCCACCGATTTTAGGGAATCAATGCCGAGGAAATCCATAAGAAATTCAATTGAGTCTGCCTTGTTCGTTTTTATTGGTCTTTAGACTTTATCGAATCTTCTCATACAGTATATTCCTTAATTGCAACGATGCTGTGATATTTCCAAAACTTGTACTCCGAGCCAGGTAGAACCACGTTTTTGCTTTCCGAGGGCTCGCGCATTACGCGCTGCGCCATGGAGACTATTGCAATGGTGCTAGTTTCCTATCTATCAGTGCCATCAGCAGTCACCCGTCAACGGGATTGATCTGGAGAGCCCACATCGGCATTGAACCCAGTTAAGTTGAGGCTGCAGTCAAAATCACAATGTTTACTTTTTTATTTACTGCCTACTACAATCTTTACTGCAGAGTATTATGCGAAATCCTTCAATTGGTTGGACTTTTGCCAAAGAGACTATTCCTTTGAAGAACTCTATTTATTCCGTTGTTTCTAAGATGGGTGCAGCAATCACCCGTCAGTGGGATTGATCTGGGACGCCCAAATCGGCATAGAACCCAGTTAAGCTGCGGCTGTAGTTGAAATCACAATGTTATACCTTTTTATTTTCTGCCTACTATAATTTCGCGGCAGGGTACTAAGCGAAATACAACCGCAACGTTGCTGAGATATTTGCAAAACTCTGGACCGCAGGTGTCTATGGTGGGGAACGAACGCGCTATTGTCCTTTCCGGGGAGTAACGCGTTCACCACCACACCATGCGGGTCCTTCGTTTCGCTTGTCTCTCAGGCTAGTTCTCACGGGTGATGGCTGACGGCACAAATCGATAGAACTAGCTGAGAGACAGGCGAAGCAAAGGACCCGCCTGGTGTGGTGGTGAACGCGTTACTCCCCAGAAAGGACAAGAGCGTTCGTTCCCCACCGCAGACAGGACCATAAAATTAAAACCTCACCACTTTACTACAGTCGGTTCTTTTCTTTCTTTCTTTTTGGTGGTCCTGTCATTTTAGGACGATTTTCAGCAGTTATCGCTATTTCACTAATGGGTATTTTCATGGAATAGCTCCGATAGAAAAACATCTGGCGCTTTACATCATGTTTTTGTTTTCATGTCAATAAAATTCACAATCGTCCTTCTTTTTCGTTGCCAAGTATCTGCAATATGATGAAATTGTTACCATGATATCCACTCATATGGTAATGGACCAAATGGGCCCAACCTCTTCGAATCTGGCGTAGATCATAATGAAAAATGGATGCGAAATTCTGCCGCTGCGGTAGATTCTCGACATCCCGCGATATCGATTCCTGTTGTAGGAGTGGTTTTTCGACAACAGTCTCGATTTTGATGGCTGTTTGTCTCAGATGACATCACTTATGTGGTCCAACTACTTTTCTGTACTCTTGGACTGTCGCCGTTTTAAGAAACGAAATATTTCTGAGACATTTCAAGTAGTCCGTTCGTCGTGTTCGTACGGATACTGGAGCTTCTTCTACTCATTTTTGTTATTTAAAGGAGAAAGAACAAAGTTTGCAGAACTCCAGTCCGCAGGTGTTTGCAGTGTGTGTCGAACCCACTATTATCCTTTCGGAGGCCAACGCGTTCGCCACCACACCAAGTGGGTTCTTCGTTGAGATTCTCTCAGCTAGTTTTTTATCTACCAGTGCCATCAGCAATTATCGTGTTCGATCCTCACCGCGGACACCTGCGGTCCAGAGTTTTACAAATGTCTCAGCACCATTGTGGTTGTATTTCTCATAATATCCTGCCGTGAAAAATTGTAGTAGGCAGTGAATAAAAAGTTAACAAAGAAGAAAGTGTTCAGTGTTGATCAGTCTTTTGGGGAACCGCAATGCGCCAAACTCCGTTCGTTGTTCATTGTTCGTCGGATGAATATTTGACCTGTGCAACAATTTGCGGTGATCTATCAATGACTCAAGTCAGAGTTTTCGTCCTTAGAGACAAGTCCAGTATTAATTTCCCAAATTCAGAGGCATGTAAACTTGCTGTACTCAAGTGGGATCGAGCCAGGGATCGCGTGTCAGCTATAGTGAACCTCTGTTCGCTGTGCTACGTTGGAACCATTTTTATATTTGATAAAATCCAGTAACTAAAACAAACCATTAATATTTTTGCCATCATGGTGCTAGTATATTTGTTCCACCACAATAAAATCCTGGGTTTTTGTTGGAGTCCATGAAACTTCTGAAGACATTTTCAGCAACGGTTTTCTCCTCAAAGTCTTGTTTAGTAATTAATCGCTGAAGCACTTAACAAAGTAATATTTGGTTGCCCAGAGACGCTTAACTTTGCTGGAAGATTGGTGTCCTGACTCTGTTACTGCATTTCTGTCTAGTTCCTAGCCTGCAGGCGCTCATCGTCGATATCAGCAGCTCATCTAAGGCCCATAACATAAAGTCGTCTTTCCTATGAGTGTTTTTAAGTGAACAAAGTGTCGTATGTTCGTTTAAAATTGTTTGGAATTGCTCGTTTCTTTGTCTTCTTGACTTTAGTGAACCGAGTTAAACACCCTCCCAACGGTCTACCGCCTCATTGTAGCTGGGAGGTCTTCCCGAGTGTTGGACTGCGATGTACAGCGGGGAATTCGTCCCTCGGCAAGGTCTCCTAAGCTGAGAAGGAGTCCGGCGTTTCCATCAGGAAGCCTAGTTAAAACTAAACCAATACCAGGATCCACCACCGTCCTGGTATCAAAGTCGCATAGTGGCAAATCTACCCCCGATCCGCAAGGGCTGCGACTACCTGTGGTGGTGACGACCTGGGCGGACTTTGGCCAGGCTCTCCTCAGGATTCCATGGAACCACAATGGCTTAACCAGCAAATCTCTGAAAAATGGTGATTGTGCTGGGCCTGCACAACTAATGAGGACGGGCCGTTCATATATCATGTATGAATGTATGAGTTAAACACATCTTGACATTAAAGAAGGTGTTGGATAAAATCTTCAGCTTGAAACACTATTTAGTCTAACATAAAGCGTAAAACGTTGCTCAGTGATCGAGGCGTGAGAGTTTCAGAAACAAACACTTGATCTCCCGGTACGGCCCAAATACTAAATACATACATGCTCAACATACATGCTCATACATGTTTGCTCAACAAAAATACGAAGAAAGTTACTAAATACATAGATTAAAGTAATTAAAAGGCGTCCGGAGGGCACAAAATTGCTTAAGGAGCACGGTTTCTGCAATATCTCTGTCCTACATAGACATTTTTGTTGACTTTTTTCGCTTGGATCGAGCTAGAGCTTCTGTGTGTTCAATCTTGATAAGCTTGGATTTTCCACTAAACTGTACACTCTTTGCGAGAATTATTTTCACTACCTTTCTTCTAGCTTCAGTGATAGATTACGGTAGTTTTCAGTTGGAAACGGCGAAGATGTGACGACGGAGTGGAATTTCGAGCGAACGGCGTCTCGACGAGTTGACGAGCGACTGAACGGCTTCACCTCGTCCGTCGCCACCACCACCACCTCGACGCCGGTGCTTCAACGTTCAACAAACGTGAGAGTCATTCAATTCTGAAAGTTATACCAGTTTTCAAAGCCCTTTTTATTATCGCATGATCTTCTTTGGCTCTTTCATTGAGGTAGAAACCGGGTAGTCGGCGTTCATTGCATTTTAGACATAACAAAAGGGAACTCCCTAAATTGTTCTTGCAACCTCAATCCGTCCCAATAGAGGCGTCTGTCTACAAAACTGGAAGGTTGAATTTTTCCGCTATTTTTTCACGTCCTGACTGTCAGGCTTAAAAGGAAGAAAATCCTGCAGATTGTTTGAAGTGTTCCGACAGTTCTCATTGATTTCCTTCAAACGACGATCATTCAACATCTTCAGGATGAATTTCGTTTGGCTTTCATCTTTTCTTTATTCTTACTCGTTTTTATTTCTTCAGTATCAACTGGATTTAAAGTGGTCGTCTACGCAAACCTTTTCCAATTCACGTTTCTTCTTCTAAGAACTGGAAATCGTTGAAATTGGACGAAATTATGTCTTCTTAAAAAATTCAATAAAGAATAACGTAATAGGTTTCTTCAACTGGATCACCAAAAACTTTTGTTGAACTATCGCTATTCATGTTCTGCAATTGATGAGACCCACTTGGTTCAGGTCTATTTTATATTAAAGTAAACCTTTTTTCCTATAAAGAAGTAAATAATTCAGTAGGTTCTCTGCTCTTCAATTGGTCAGAAACCATTTTTAGCTATCGGTTTTGAGATTGCAGTTCGTCTTTCGTTTCCTTATTGTCTATTGACCAACATCTTTTGTTGTTCGATGAACCAAACTTTATCCATTTAAAGCGGTTCGTCTCCTTGTAGAAAAATCACTATCCTATGGGCTCGTAGTAATTTTTACTGAATGGTTTTTCATTGTAAAGACATCGTCCTCGTTTAATGACTTTTATTGAGTCGGTGTCGTTCTGGCTCACTTGCTGGCTGGCCGCCTGTCTTCCTCTTCTTTACACTCGACGAAAAAGAACCCACACTCTTGCCGCAACCTCCCAAGGGTAAACAGCATATAAGTGATAGTGCGGTTTCCGTGTCATCTTTGTCAATAAGTGTTAGACCAAGAAATCAGTTGAAATATTACCGCAGCTGTTGCATTCTTCAATGATTTGGCCACAAACACCATTTATGGGGCATGAATGCCCAGAAATGGTAGATAACCTAAGCCTTACTGTAGCCAATCTATATCGTAGTACAGAGGTTCTACTTCGTTTTGCAGTTTCAATGGTGAATATAGCCGCCGCCCCTGGCCGAATTTCATTCCCTACCTACGTCATTTCGATAAAGGGCAAAGTTTTTTTGTATCAGTCTGGAAAGAAGAACAGAATTTGTCATAAATTAGGCCACGTATACCTCTTATGTGTTTTGTCTTTGACTACTTTCATTCACTTTGGTTCGTCATACCATAAGAAACATACATATTGATGGAAAATAAATTAGGCAAAAATTGAGTTAAACACAACGAAAGTTCAAAAACTGGAAGTGTGGATGGTTGTATTTAAATTCTTACTTAAGAATTTTGAGGAGTTGAAAATATCGAGAGACTTTTCCTTCCGAAAGAAACGTGTCCACCTCTTTGCTGACCTGTTTTAGACTAATTGGTTGTGAGTATTGAACCGGAAAACTCGTCCAGTAATGGGAACTGTTCATTGTTCTTTGCAATATTAGTATTAAAAGATAGATCTCTCTCCATCTATATATTTTTGGGTATTCTATTTTTGGTTGGCATTTGTAAGAAACAAATGTTCGACGTTAGTCAAACTCATTCAGAACAGATTAATGTTGACTGTTACAGTGATATCCGGGCACTTTGACGATAAACATGACAGTATATCGTCTTTCACCGGCGAATTTTCAAACAGTTAAGCTACCGTGTTCAGAGAAGCAGATTAACTAGCATCAGGGCGGTGGTGGTGCAGGTGGTGGATATGGTGCTTGTGGTTGGACCATTTCGACCGTCATCTACACAAGAGTGTGTTGATATCACTGTGTTGAGCTGTACTCACCTTAAATCATGGATTCAGTCCACATTGTAAATCATAATATAGGATTTGCATTTTATAGTTATAACACATAAGAACACTTATAACACATAAAAATATGAATGCTGTTCGGTTTTTCATCAAACTTCCTGCTTAGTGCAGTTGTCGTTGTTGTCATAGGTGCACTTCTCGACGGTGAGAGAATGCGACACTAATACGGGAGCGTAGAGATGAGTTGTAATTTAGTGAACGGGAATGCTTTAGAGTGTCCTTAGTTAAAGAGGTTGCCTGGGAAAACGGCGCTGACCTCAAGTGGTGGGCGCACAGTCACGCATCGCTCGATCGAAGTTGGTGGTAGTCAATTATGACGTGAACATAACGAGGACAGAACGTTGCGAATATTTTGAAGAAGTGAAGGTCTATGAGTATTGTATACGGATCGATCGATTTAAGGAGATGTCATTGTCATGGCATTCATGCCCAAGATTCGAGGCAAGAGAATGCTTAAGTCTTATCAACAGCATCTCGTCCTCCGATTATCCGACTATTGGAATAGCAGAGGAATAGAACCACAGATCTCTTTTTTCACCGTACTCGTGTGATATCGAACCAGTTAACCCTGAAGCCATATAGCGCGTTCACATGCGTCTCACAAAACGAACCAACAGTAACAATCTAGGTGTTCTGTGATGTAGGTGAATTCAGAAGGTGCCTTTGTCTTCTGTACCGTGGTAGATTAGCCTTAATTACACTCATTCATTCGTGAATATATTTGCAGCTACGTGGATCCAACTTTTTCAACCGCCCAAAAAGTGGGAACTACATGTTAGGCTATGATACACGTATACTCTGGATCGTCTTAAGTACCCATAAATAATCGCCATGTCGACTTTGGAAATGCCCAACAATTTACAAGGTAAACGAACCATTACAATCCGTTCGTTGACTCCCGTCACCAAAAAAAGTGAAAATAAACGGTATTTTATGAAAAGTGAGATGTCTTTTGTATTCTTCGGGCACACAGAATCCATTAGCCAGCATTGGCTCACGAAAGGAACGAATAAATTAGATTGCCGCTGTCTAGGTGTTATATTTATGTTTTCAAGGAAAATGAAGTAACTGCTAACGATGCGATACCGTTTTCTCATAACGCGAAGCCATTCTTGATTTTCAACAATTTAGGATGATGCTCTCATTATAGGACTTTCTACTGTTATAGCTATTTCTTTTGTGTTTCTATTTGTTTTTATCTTCTTAGCCCACTTTATCTCTTGAGTACTAGAGCTGGATAGGGGTGAGACAGCACTTATCGCTCTGACACTGCTCGAGAGCTTCGTGTTACCCCGTTCCAGGACTCGTTACATCTGCGAAGACTCGACTTTCCAGTGTAACACCCACCTAGGGAGTGACAAACTCGACCAGCAACATGATTAGTAATATCTGGAAGAGATGTGCATCTAACGTAATCCATTTTATTGACCGTTTAACTCTAACAAATTCCTAATTCGAGGAGCGCCAAAAGTTGATTTTCGGTTAGCTAACTTTACGGTATTCTGGTGGCGGTGCAAAAGCGAATACGCTAAGAACAGGTTAAAATTACTTATGAAAGATGAATTTCATGAAAGCATTCATGAAACTCTTAGCGATATAACTCAGACAAATATTTATGAAACGAAGCGTTATTCGTATTAGTAGTCTACAAACGAATTGTTTAGCGGCGAATGCGAACCACTGACATTACTTTAAAGGTCGTACTAGGTGAGGTCGATATCATCAACATGTTAGCAGCACTTGTTTTCAGTCAGATGAAGCTATTTTTGCTGATTTTCAGTGAACGAATTCATGAATATTGCGTTGTGGATTTTTGCACTTCGATTTTTTTGTGCTATTACCGTACGCTATATGTAGAGCTAAACCTTCCATACGGGGAGTACGTTTTATGTCAGTAATGAGAAGAAAGGGCAACAAAACGAAAAAGAATCGTCAACGTTCTGATTTATGACTCGTGAGGGTTTGATTTTTCATTGTTGATCGTTTTTGTCTCATCGATCAACATTGATTGTGAACACCTGCCAAGAAAAACCACTCGCTGTTGTGATAAAATAAAAGGATAAAGCTCTCGGCGTCAAGTAATCCCTGAGAGATGTGCCATGCATCTGGATCTGGTTTCATAAAGCATGGTTAGAGGTGAATGAGTGCATACCTGGCCTGTAAAATGGTTGGCGGTAACTTACCGATGTACCAAGTCGGTACTATTATCTTGTTAAACTTCTCTGCGATCAATTTGCTGATTCCGTAGGGACCGAAGGCTTCGCGGGGTCGGGGCCCGAGATCGAACCAAGGATCACATGTTTGTAGTGCAGAGTATCTCTAGCCATTGCACTACACCCTCCCATTACTATCATAACATATCGACTAATATTAAGTAATGACCGCATGGTAGTGAAAACAATGAATGATTAATTATCACGGTTGATCATCCTTCCTTGAAGTCGCCGTGACTAGAAATCATAGAGAGTTTTCCACAGAAAAATACATCGACGCTGTTGAATTGGAGATTTCGTCTACTGCGGTTTTATTTTTTACCAGCTTCATTGCTCTTCAAAAGTCTCATATTCGTCGGCCATCGACCATTAACAACAACAACAACAACAACAACGACAGCTTATATCAACCTCGCATTAGCTCAACAAGATCTCTTGATATTTGATACTTGATACTTGAGTGACCCTCACTGCTTGTGCGAGCTCCAGAATAATCTCCGTTTTTCGGAGATTTGCTCGTTAAGTAAATCTAGTTCTCTGGAATTCCAAGGTTAGCCTGGCCAAAGTCTACCGCAGGTCTTCATCACCACAACCAGTCGCAGCTCTTGTGGATCAGATGGAGATTTGCCACCATGCGGCTTTTATACTAGGACGGTAGTGGGTCCTGGTATTGGCTTACTCTTAGCTAGGCTTCCTGATGGAAACGCCGGTCTTCTTGTCAGCTTGGGAGACCCTGCCAGGGGATGAATGCCCGCGCTGTACATCGCAGTCTGATACCCGGGAACGCTTCGCAGCCTCAATGAGGCAGTAAACCGTTGGAAGGAGATCAGTTCATAAGAACATATAAATAAATATATCTCATATTCATACTTTATTGTTGGGTTATTTGCAAATGACACTCCTAGATGCTCTTTGGTTAGCCAATTTGCACACAATCTCCAGGGTCTCCAAGCCGTGAAACGTCTCCCATTTGCTTCGCTCTGCTGCTTGCAAATGTCATCCATGGACGCAGTCCGGTTCATATGTGGTTACAGCTACTACTTCAAGATCTTTCATCTTGTGTGTTCATTGAAGCATTGAACGTTGGTTAAGCACGGTTCTGCTTTGATTCTTGTAGAAGCTGTGCAGGGGCATTTTCGGGTTTCACCAAAGGTACCTTCTTGCCTTTTTTTGTTCAACAAATGTTTGCCGCATCGTAGATAGGATTTTCCAAAAAAAAAAATAGAAAGGTTATATAAGCAGCAATTCTCAATTTTCAGGATTGGTTACTCGACCGATCGAGAGCTTTTTAATAACAGAAAGTTCTTTTTTGTATAGAACGATTTAATTTCATTCCTCGGAATACTAATTCTTCGTCCATTTTTGTTCTGATCGATTTTTCGTCCTAAGAAGAACAATTATTTTTACTGAAACTTTTGTAAAATACTTTAAAGACATGGTAAGGTTCTCATCCAATCAAAATGCTTCTATACAACGACATTTGATTGTTAGCCTGAACAAAATCAATAGTGAATGATTATCAAATTACAACTTATCCCTACTAGTTACACATCCCCTCTAAATTGTTGACTTTCGTTTAATTCCGGCTTCGTTTCGCATGAAAACCTAAGGAGCCTTTTTTTCTCGTCTTCTCATGCAGAAGAGTAGAATTTAGACAGAATAGTCAATCCATCGAAACACTAATTCACTGCCACCACCACTTAGAGATAATTGCAGGTACACAGCGACGATAGGTTTCCACCTGACGGTGTGGGAAAGGCAGTAACAGGAATGGGCGAGATGCGCGGGTTCGCCACCATTTTGGAATCTACAGAGTCTTATCGGAGTGTTTTAGGGATTTCTGAGACTTCAGACTGATCTTAAGAACTTCTCTCTACCTCAGATTATAGAGTTTGGGTCAACAAGTATTGAGCACTAAGACATTTTTGGAAAGTCTGCTGCTTCCGCACGTGATCAATTTTTCTTTTGCTTTCCTTATGACCTTTATGGTTTAGATACAGTTAGTACTACTTCGTTAGTTCGTCGTTACAAAGAATTGCGAGCATCCACAGTACAGTCATTTGGCTGCTACTTTGCCAGTCAAGCAAATATTTTACATCCGTCAATGGTCGTACAAACTTTTGTCAAGTTGTCAGCATACAAAATCGCTAACGCCTCTTTATCTGATAAAAATTGGCGCATTACGACTAGGTTTCCACTAAGGTAGCGGTAATTCTTGGAATTGGTTTACTACCTAGGCTACTTCATGTTGAACTCTTGAGCTTGCGAGGTCATGGTCGGTTCCTTGCAGTCCAACGATAAGAACTGTTAGTCTTGGTGAGGCATTAAACTACTAGAATGATGTGATCAGTATCTTGCGTTTGAAGACGGTTCTGAAGAAACAAATCAAATTTTGGAAATAATTAAGAAGATTTTGAATTGTAACTTCAATGATGCTGAGATATTTACAAAACTCCGGACCGCAGGTGTCTGCGGTGGGGAACGAATGCCCTTGGTGTGGTGGTGAATGCGTTAGCCCCCGGAAAGGATAATAGCGCGTTCGTTCTCCACCGCAAACACCTGCGGTCTGGAGTTTTGCAAATATCTTAGCATCATTGAAGTTATATTTCGCAACGTACTTTGCCGTGGAGAAGCGTAGGCAATAAATAGTAAGTTAAAATTGTGAGTTGTAATAAAACAAGAATGAATCGCCTCCAATTAAACTGCTCACTTACGAAAAAACGGAGACCTTCATTACTACATAAGTGTTGCGTCATTTTTTGTTTTTCATCCATTTCAAATCCGGAAAAATAGTCCAAAAAACGGATCGTTGGATGAGTGATGTCGAAAGAGCGATACATCTTCCAATGTTATTTCTTGCGCTAAATTGCATTGCTTCCGCTCTCCCCTATCACCACCATCCTTCCACTCCAGGAGCGATTGTGGCGTGGTTGTAAGCAATATGTCAGCAAATTGATATCTCAGCGTAATGTTGGACACCTGTTAAAGAGTGGCATTGATAAGTCGCAAGAGACTGAAATCTCAGATGTGTTTAATGGTGGTGGAAGACGCCATTTTTTCTTATGAGGTTCGAAGTTCGATCTCGGATTAGGCTAGCCGAGCATTTCCTATCCGGTACACTAGCGGCTTTATAGCGCACACAATCCAATGCTTACCAACTTCATCGAGTTATCATCTGCTTCCTATAGGACAGAAAATTTGCACAGCACTGCTTTTTGCCCTGAAGTAGAAAAATTTACGTTTTTGAGAGAAGATATGTCTTAAATCTGTTCGCTCTCCTCCTTCGTCAATGTCATTTACCTCTTTTGCTACATAGGATTTCGATAGCTTTTAATGATAACCTTCTAGATGGCAAAAAATCTTGGTGGTAGTGGTTCAGCCCTGATTCTTCGGTTTCCGGAGGAAACCACCGCATTACTCCCAGTAGGTGTAATCCGGTTCGATGTAAACTTCCGCTTCGTATTATATTTCGGCACTCGGCGATTCTTTGCTGCCCACTGGGAAGTGGAAAATTTGAAAGAATAAACAAATATATGTATAGATGTGACTGGTCCATGTTCCAAACGAAGAAAACAGCTTTATCACAATAAAAGATGTTTATTAACTGAATTTCGTTCTACCCATGTTGCTGTTCTGGATGACATTATATTACCACCATGATTCATAGGGTCCGCCGAATCCACAAGAAGCTGAGCTGGACATCCATCAGCACGTGCAGAACTTATTGGTGCAGACGAATCGGCAAATCAGTCACCTTTCAAAACTACCCAGTACAAGTTATCGAGCTGACGGTCAAATCACTGACGCCTATTGGATGAGTGGTAAGTCGGAAATGAACGAGTTCGAAAGAATTTCCATCAAACTTTATTGGGAAGGACGAAAAAAGCGCCACTGTTTTCCGTTCAGATCTTAATGTGTAGTGAGCTGGTGACTATTTCATCATCGTCATCCGTTTAAAAAAGTTTTTTTTTCATTTTCCTGTCATCTTTCATAAAGATCAATTTCTCACATCATCTTAGTCTATTTTCTTAACTCCAGTATTTCCAAGTTGACAGACTCGCCATCATTCCAGAAGAGTTATAAGCTTCTTATTTCTTAAAAGACCAAGTTCGTTGCTAGTAGGCCAGCTTGTGCTAAGAATTATCTTTTTAACATGAAGGTTATTCAACATTTAACCTTTTGTATACTACGATGACAATTCCTTGATCCCTGCTCCCCATCATGTGTTTTCGCTCCCCCGTTCTTTGCAGCTATCAGAATTCCTCTCACGGTACTCCATCTTGTCTACGGCCTTCATCCTTATCGTTCGCTGCAGAGCTTCCTTGACCAACAGTTATTGGTGATGACCTCAATTTCTTGGTGAATATTGGCAATTTCCATTGATTTAAACAAAAATTTGTTCGTATTGAATTAAACTAAGTTTGTCGTTTCAGCTTACAGATTCCTACCGTTCATTTTTTCGCTCCATATTTCTGCCTTACGTACCCCTCGAAAGTGAATAGGTTCGTAGCTCAATTATTTACTAGAGCTCGTCTAATTTTTCATTCATGAGATCTGATAGTTACTTGATAAAGAAGAGTATAGTATCGCTTTCTTTTGAAACTAACTTTTGTTCCATACCTTCTTGGATTGTTGACCTGACACGAGGTTGGTATAAAATACTTGTTGTGCCAACGTTTCGACGCCTTCGTCTTCCTCAGAGCCGAGATGGAGATTTGAGAGATATAACTTGCTCCTTTTTATATTTACATAAGAACAGATACTGTAACAGCACTGTATGCCTTGGTTTCTATTCGTGGCGTCGTCGACGTCGAATACAATCGCGCAATTCGAAAGCTCTCATTGTCCAGCTACGGCGGCGGCGGTGGTTTTGCTCAGGTGGTGTGTACACATCGGTGCAAGCTGAAAGCCACTCGCTGCCGATTGTACACGATGAAAAGCCTTCATCAGCTTTCGTAAAACAGGGATCCGACGGGACGGTGTCGAACGCGACCATCCATACAATTTTGTGGTTGGGCTGTGCTAGAACCGGTACTATGAAACGAGAGAAACTACAACAAAGGGGTCGATAATCTGAATGAAAAACACCCATCTCGCTTGTCTTGAGAGTTTTATGTTGTGTGTCATGACTTCACACAGCTTCAATAAGAAATTTGTCGTCCACTCAGTGGTGTATTCTTGTGAACTAAGACCTTTCCTTACGTGAGAATCAGTAAATTGATGAGGAAAACAGCTGGGACTACACACAAGTTCAACCTTATATACCATATATTTGGTCAGCTCTCCCATTTCCAGTCCTACTTATTGTGTGTTTAACAGAATAAGGGAATTTTTTCGTTTTCATTAGTTTTCTTAACATGGAAGAGAGGCATTTGGGCAGTAATTTTTACTGTCTTCAGTTGTAATCGCAGTCCATACACCATGTCAGGTTCTCGGATGACCGAATACCTTGGAACCTACATGAAACCATGGAGATTTCCTGCTCCTTTGTTGTGGAAAAGTTGAAGAACAACTAAATTTTTTCATTCAAAGGGGAACTCCAAGCCATTCGTGGATTTCAAAAGGATATGTCGACGTGAAAATTGAAATCACGAAATGCCTTCTGGATATTCGGTGACGATTTGTCAAGTTTCAAAGCCGACCATAGTTTATATTGTGCTCTTTTTTCTGTTGGTACACAGAGATCGAAACTGGCATAACAAAAATCTCTTCCTATGGACTTGTGAATCTCGGCGTCCCTCGGGGACGACAGGCACAGCGCACAACACTTGAGCCTCCAGCATTTATCATTTACGATGTTTTGACATCATCTTAGCTGTGAATGAATGGATGGACTTACTCATTTTTAAGTTTCTAACAAGGGGATTCTACGTACCTATCGTACTTGCCATTATGGCAAGTAATATTGTGTGTGGAACTACTGCTGGTAGGCTGCATAACAGATACTTCGGGCAACGTAAATGTACACCATTAAAGAGCACAACGCGTAAAGGAGAATGATTAATGATAAACGATTATCGATCTATTCCCTAGGGATGTGTAATGCATTCGACCTCATTCGCAACATCGTACAGATGACTTAGCGCATGTTTGATATATACAATGACTTGCGAAATCCTGCCGACATATCAAGTCAGTGTTTTTATCCTGCCTGAAAAGTTTGGCACAGATGCAAATTTTACAGGTCCAAATGGATGGAGAGCTCGCTTAGCCGAGACTAAACTCTAGACCAACAACCTGGCACGTGTTACTCGACATCTCCGACCATTGTTCTTGCAATAGTATTATTTAAAAAGGATAAAAGCTTTCATAGTATTATTTAAGTGTGTTAAATTTTTATTGTTTCATCTCAACAATAGGCGCGTGTGGCGTAGTGCTCGGAGAAGTCGTGCAACACACACGTGGAATCGATCACCTCGCCCGTGGCCCACCAAGCCTTCCATACCTTCGGAGTCGGCAAGTTGGTACCAGACTTGTCGGGGAAGATAGCAGCATTGGCTCGTTACATCGGTTGCCACTGCGAGTCATTGTGAAAGCCAGATATGCATTAAACCATCTCCAAACGATGCTTAATGAAGTCGAATGCATAATGCATCCCTCAGGGACTGATCCACGCCGAGAGCTTTGTTTTCCTTTCTTTTAATGTTAACAATTCAAATAGCAAGAATTGATATAGAATCGAGATGTTTTGTTTGTTCTGCTAACATGTAAATTTCTATTTTGAATATACAAACAGTCAAATGAAAGTGACGACGTTTACAGTCTCTTGTGAACCACTTAACTTTAGTTTGGAAAGTCTTCAAGCAAATTTTAGGGTTTTGAATAGAAATTTTGAAATCTTCGCAAAACGAACTCGGGCACATCAATTACTGCTTCGTTTTTGTTTTGCGAAGCATGCAAACGGTGATGTTCTCCCTCATCGAGCCCATTATCGAGTAATGGGCTTTCCTAGAAGGTTATGAAGAATTGAATTTCGAAATGGTTTCTTTCTTGACTCAGTGGTGAATTAATTCCACTGACGTACCATAGAAGCCCACTAACAACGAATTTATAACGTCATCTCTTCACGTCACTATATACTTTTGCCTCATCACATTATTCTCCTCCAGAGTTTCTGAAATGCAATAATTCTAATTAATTTCTTGCATGTTCTGCAGTAAACTAGAACAAAAATTATGAGGGATGAATACGGAGACACATGTATAGTGCTGTGGTTAGGGGTTCCCTGCAGCAATTCAAACGACGTCGATGGTTCGATCACGCGCCCAAACTAAGTTCTGCATCAGACCGGTATCGGCAAATTGATAACGGGCATGTCTGAGAGGATTAAATCTCACTGATTTGATACATCGATAGGCGACCTCGAGTTATTATGTAGGCCAAAATGCGTTCAATAACCCTTACTACTCTACGAATGCAGTCGAATGCATAGTGGGTCCCTGAAGGGTTGATGAAATCTGAACGTACCATCTTTTTTATCTTTTATACGAGGTGGATAGCTGCGAGATTCAAGATGAAATGAAAATTCTCAAGCAGCAGCCGAAGCCACACGTAAAAGTTGGAAAATCTTAGTGGATGATGGATGTGAGGAAACGAATCGAATGTGGGAAGTGCTGGGATCCGCACAACAGATGTGAAAGCAGGTTATATGAAAAATAAATACGACGTGTATGCTAGTCAAGATATAATTTTACTTAGTAGAGCACTGTTTAGATATAAGCTGTATCGAGACTATTCTCTGAGTGGGTGTTTTCTATAGGAGGAGAAATTGTACAGGAAGCGCAGCAGTTAAGAGTTCCCTACATTGCACACATGTTATCTTGTTCGAACTCCACTCGGGCCAACCAGGTACTCCACTTTTCCATTCCTTTCAGCCAAGAGAACCTTATTTTCCTAAGAATTGCACTCTTCGATATACGAGGACTAGCGACTGCCTGTGGTTATCACTTGGCTAGACTGTAGCCACGCTGTCCAGCCGTTTCAGTTGGAATCGCGCTCTACAAGCTGTTAATGATGTTCACAAAAAGACGAAGTCTCCACTTTGTTAAACAGTGAACTGAATCGAGGAAGTGCTGGAATCCTTAGGGCATTTAAGTAAATAAAACATAAATAAAACAATAAAAGTGGCGCACTAATACTTTTCGAAAACGACCACGACAATGACGATGATGATGGTAATGGTGAACATGAAGGCAGCCACAACATTTATTAATATTCCTTCAACTCAGGTGGCCACATCGCGTTTAGAAGTGGCTCAAACCTCTTCACACTTTCCCTTTGCTTGCTACCCTTTTCTGTTTTTGATTTTTCCTTTCCTATGTTGTTGCCGAAATATGTTCGGTATTTTATTGGCTACTTCTGCTGCTTTTTCTTCACCATTCGAACATCACATATTGCGCTAATGCCATCATTTCTTTCTTTTGATTAGTTTCTCATATCCATGATCAAAGAAGATGTTCGAATTTGCTTGTGAGTTCGTCTGTTGCTTGAAGATTTTTGTCTTTTCTACAATTCTTCAGGATAGTAGTCGAGTAGGTTCTCTCTGAAATCCTCTGATGGTTGTGCAAAGACGTTCCTAGGTTTTTCTTGGAATGGGAAGCTTGATTGGTACATTGTTGAATCGAACAAGGACCCCGCAATTAGTAAACGGCATCACTACTCCTGCGCTAAGCTTGTTCATACGATACTAGTTATACCTAAATTCGTTCTTCACTACATTACCCTGTGAATGATAATATTTTAAAAATTGCAATTTATAAGATTGTTCATTTTTAGATGCTCCATTTGACTGTCGGTCGAATAACTCGACGATTTCGTTGCTGAATACCTCGACTCGATTCGCAAGAGACGCTTGTCAAAATGGAACAGGCAAGCACTCGCTAACTTTCTCCCTATTCCTCCTTCTACTCTTTTCATTTCCACTCTTCTTCATCTTTTCAACTTACGCACTTCACTTACATAGAGCCTGAAAAAAGCTAGTTAAAAGACATGCGACTATAATCAGCTGTTCTAAACTTCCTCATTGGAGGTCACGAAAAAGCGGCTCTGAAGAAGGCGATACTGCCGAAACGTCAGCTAGCATTGTATTGTATTGTGTTTTTCTATGGAAGTAAATGTATGCTGTTAAAAACCTCGCGATTGCTGAACAAGAAAACGACGCATTCATATTCCAATGCCGAGGGTAATACAAAGTCGATCCTGAAAGCTAGTTATATTCAAAATTCTCAGTTTCCATATCTCGCAGGAACATCTGCTGCTATTGTTCTTCGACTGCGGTTTGATGACATAACTCGCTCACTTCTCTTTGATAAGCTGAATTCTACTTGAGCTCGATTGGCTTTTGAATCCCGAAATAGCGAAGTTGACGTGTTCCAAGATTCTCACCACAGGCCACCGTCAACCGTTATGGATTTGTATATATACTTTACTACTGTTCTTCTGAGACTTGTCCAGCAAGGATTCCTGTGATTAGAAGACAGTTCGATCGACACCTATGTCCTCAGTAGGTTGTTGAATGCAAAGTCATAACATGCGAACTGGAAGAATAATGTTCGCTTTGATGACACAGTGGGTTGGGTGCTTTGAAGTTTCCTGGTACCTTTTTTTTATTTATGTGATCTTATAAACTGATCTTCTTAAGTTGACGCGAGGTTGGTACAGATCTTCGTTGTCGTTGTCGTTGTCGTTGTTTTTTTTGATGTTATTGAACGAGGGCTGACGTTTCGGCGACTTCGCCTTCCTCAGAGCCTGGACGTACTTTATGTTAGAATACTTTTTATTATTCGGTGGAAAAGAAGGTTAAAGTATTAATGAAGATCAAACTTTCAAATAGACGCCATATTGAACAGAAAGGCCACTCACCGTGATGTTACGTGCGGAACTGTCCCACACGTAGTTCACGTGGAGTCGCGAGCAAGACACGCCCAGGGGTCAAAATATCATTTTGAAATAGGTACAATATACTTGATCTCATGTAATGCATGCGGCGAGGAATATATCGGGGAAACGGGTAGACCACTTTTGTGTCCGCATAAAAGAACATCTACATGGGAAAGCTAAAATCCGTTTAAACACCCCTCTAGGTACACATAGAGCACAAAAGCGCAACGGCGATGATTTTGAAGTGAATGTGCGGATCCTAGCGCAGGAATCAAAAACATCAACGCGCAAAACTCTTGAGGCGTTTTGGATAAATTTCAAAAATCCAAAGATGAACCGGAAGGACGAATGCCTCACTATCACACGTGACCTGGCGCCCTATTTCAAAATGATATTTTGACCCCGAGGCGTGTCTTGCTCGCGTGAACTACGTGTGGGCCAGTCCCGCACGTAACATCACGGTGAGTGGCCTTTCTGTTCAATATGGCGTCTATTTGAAAGTTTGATTTTCATTAATACTTTAACCTTCTTTTCCACCGAATANTCCTAACGGGAGAGACGGGGATTGCAAGAGTTTAGGTATAATATACTTGATCTCATGTAATGCATGCGGCAAGGAATATATCGGGGAAAGGGGTAGACCACTTTTGTGTCCGCATAAAAGAACATCTACATGGGAAAGCTAAAATCCGTTTAAACACCCCTCTAGGTACACATAGAGCACAAAAGCGCAACGGCGATGATTTTGAAGTGAATGTGCGGATCCTAGCGCAGGAATCAAAAACATCAACGCGCAAAACTCTTGAGGCGTTTTGGATAAATTTCAAAAATCCAAAGATGAACCGGAAGGACGAATGCCTCACTATCACACGTGACCTGGCGCCCTATTTCAAAATGATATTTTGACCCCGAGGCGTGTCTTGCTCGCGTGAACTACGTGTGGGCCAGTCCCGCACGTAACATCACGGTGAGTGGCCTTTCTGTTCAATATGGCGTCTATTTGAAAGTTTGATTTTCATTAATACTTTAACCTTCTTTTCCACCGAATAATAAAAAGTATTCTAACGTAAAGTACGTCCAGGCTCTGAGGAAGGCGAAGTCGCCGAAACGTCAGCCATCGTTCAATAACATCAAAAAAAAACGACGACAACGACAACGAAGATCTGTACCAACCTCGCGTCAGCTTAAGAAGATTAGTTTATAAGATCACGTAAATAAATATATCAGCTATCTATGCCGAGGTTCATAGAAAGTCGGTCTTTCGAGTTTCCTGGTACCGTCAGTAGTTAACTAGCAGCTTTGAAAAAATATCGAAACGATGTTTCTTCTTGTTCAAGTTGCATAATCACTTGTTCGTTTACTAAGATTCTTTAGGGCATATGAAAAATATGTGCATTGATTTGATTGTGTAATGGAGCTTGTCATATCTTCTAAAAGGAACGGAATCACCAAGTTCCATTGGCAGTCCAGTTTAACGTTTTCAGATTTTTGACTTTTTTATAGATTAAAGAACAAGCAAAAACCAGCAATGTTAGCTTTACCATACGTTCGTCATCGTCTAATGAGTGCTATTTCTTAGTTTTAGTGAATTAGATGAATTTGGCAAGCGGTATTGACTAAACAGTGTCTCATCCTTTATTAATTTGCTTAGACTATCAACGATAACGTAACCCAAATATGGTTCATGCGTAGCCGTGCTTTGGGAAACTTGTTCTTTCAACTTTAAACAAACGTATCCCAGCTCATGGTGGGGTTTATCTATTGAAATAAAAGTCTGTGTAAATAAATAAAAATAATAATAAAAGTAATAAAAAGTCTGAAATAATAAAAGTCTGAAATAATAAAAGTTATACATCTCCAAAATTTCGTCGTTTATGAAGATCCCAAATACGTTTTGATTAATTATACGTTTCTTATTTCACCCAGCTTAACATATTGTGCGCATCCGATCACTCTTTTGATTCGATTCATTTTCTCATATCCGTCATCGACAGTGGCCCTCGGATTGGCGTGTGTACGACTGCGGTTTAAGAACCTTGTCTTTTTTCAAAATTGAGCGTGAACTTTCATAAACAAGTGTGGTAATAATTTGCCGATCCCGAAGGAATGGAGGGCGGCTGTGGCTGGTCCGAATCGAGTTCGAACCAACGACGATGTGTATCTTACTGGGTTTCCATCCACCATTTTGCTTACTTTGGGAGTTAATTTGTAAAAAATTTTCGCTTTTCTTATAAAAAAATCTATCCATGAGTTTATTCATATCTTTTTTCCAATATCTTATTTTTATTGAGCGATATCGTTAGCAGTTTGTGCATGGTTATAGCAAAATTCTAAAAAATCCCTCATTAGAACATCCGAAGGAAGCTCTCAGGATCGAAAATTTTCTACTGAACTCCAGTCTGAATGAAGTCTGAGATCGCAAAACCGAAGGCAATAGACTTTCACCGCGCTTTTTTTGCTTCCGTTTTCTTGTTGGTTCTTTTCTCCTCCTTCTTCTTCGTTAATTTTCTTGCAGTTCCTTTACAGTTCAATCAATGTCATCAAGTCCACAAAATCGTTCATACTACGTACTTTCATCACATCCTTAGGAAATCACATCATCAATCTAATACTGAAATGACTGACGAAAACTGGTCCCGACGCGATTGCGACGACTTGCTTTTTTCTCATCTACATCAACGACCTTCAGTCAAAAACATCTTCCTTTTCATGTCGATATGTTCGCCTGTGAAATTTCAACTTAAATCAACAAAGCTCGTTCAAATTTTTGATAGAGGAACGCTAGAAAGAAAACAGCTGCTTTTTGATCTGACTGTGCAAAAGATACGTATCGATCGCGAGTCTAAACTCAGGGAGAATGGAGGGGTTGATGCGATTTTTTTGCCTCTCTTAAACTAAAATGGCTTAAAAATCGTTATATTCCTACTGAAACGTCATATTTCCTTTGGTGAAATTTAATGACTTATCAAATAAATTACTTGTGAAAGTGCTTTCTTTTTTCTCAAACAAGCCCTGCACCCAAACCACGAGAGATGTTGCCTTTTTGAGTTCGTCTCTTCACTCCGCATAATTGCTGGCTTGTTAGTCTTTTTGAGAGGAAAAGAGGAATTGAACCAGAATTCATGTGATCAAAAGCATACCGCGACACCAGTGAGCCACGTAGGCCTCTTCGCATAATGTTCAGTGGTTGTTCTCGTGAGACACAACACATCTTTGCCATGTTCTTTTGTCCATATAGCAATGTCTTCTATATCTCTTACATGACTTTTTTGTACCACGTGTATGAGATTTTTTAAGTCATGAGAGCTCTGCGACATATCAACAAATTAAATCGGAGATTCTTCGATTTCGCTAATTCATTCAAGAAATCATTCGAATGCCAGAAGCTAGCCCGACTTTAGAGTTCGAAATGATTACAAAGTGGAGAACTTTTATTTTAATTTATTGGTTTCAGTACACTTGAATACTAAGGACGGAACTGGGAATTTTGATTTATTTTAGTACTAAAATTTTAGGTAGGTCTCAAACAGCTAACAGATAAGTGAACATTACTTCTCATGGAATGTGAAATCATTTTTGTGTTCAAGAATTCAAAATTCTTAATCAATCTGAAATTCTGGTTTATCATAACTGTTAGATATTCGACGAAGTCGTATTAACAACAAAAAGCTCCTACTCCCACCTCAAGTTACCCAACTGTTATCATTGGTTTTCTAGTGATGTCGGCATCGTCGGCACGGAAACGGTGTTCAGTGAATGGCATCCAGAAGCACGTGCCGGTCGATTCAGCATCTAAACGACTCGTAATCGAGTCACCTCTTCAGCCACTCTTCGATCTTGATCAGTTCTTCTCCAAGACCGATCTCGAAGATGTATTCATCGGTAGGGAATGGGCGTTCCGGTAGGTGTTTTCAATTTCTTTTTATTATTTTGAATTTTTTCGGTAGATCCTTTTATAATCCAGTTATGGAAATCTTCCTCCTTGCGTCGTTACTGCTTGCTGTCGCTTATTTTCGCATAGTAACAACATCATTCTACAAAAATGTAGCCATAAACGCTGCTCTGCTTTCCCTTTTGTGCATTAAAAATCTTTGCAACGTAAGAAATACGTATTGATTGGACAACTGAATGAGGTACTTTCGGACATCTATGTAGACGGAAACTGCGTACCTTTCAGTCTAGCATTAAGTGAACGTTTTCACACCTCGTGAAAATACTGAGTTATGGTTTTCCTTTAGTGAAATTTACGAATCAGCTGTAGTGGATAAGATTCCAGTGACTATAGTGGAAGGTTGTCGCGGATCTGGCAAAACGACAATCATTAACCAACTCGTTCTCAATTCGTCTTTTTATTCTACAAAGGTATCCTTAAACTTAATTAGCTTTTTTCTCCTGTTACAAACGTATTATACTAGACACAAAAGAAGTATTACACACCAAGGAACTAAAAACCCATTAAAGGATAAAGGATGAAGCTCTCGGCGTTTATCAATCCCTGAGAGGTGCGCCATGCATTCGACTTCATTAAGCATCGTTTGGAGGTGATTGAATGCATATCTGGCCTTTACAATGACTCTCGGTGGCCTCCCGATGTATTGAGTCAGTGCTGCTATCTTCCCAGACAAGTCTGGTACCAATTTGCCGACCCCGGAGAGATGGAAGGCTTGGTGGGCCATGAACGCGTGGATCGATTCCACGTGTTCGTCACAGTGGCGCCTCCAACAACTGCGCCACACGCGCCCTACCCGTCTATTACTGGTAGTTATTGATTCGCCAAAAACGTGACTATACCATCCCTTACTTATTTTCTTTCCGGTAGTTTATTTCGCTAACGTTTTTCGATTCGTCGTTAAGGCAAAATTAGATGTTATACCGAGCGTGGTCTTATAATACTTATTTTGTACGTTAGAAAAAGCAACAGGTGGAGTAAAACAAAGACTGCTGGTGATAAAACCAGTAATACCTTTCTTTCTATTAGTGGGATAGCACAACAGACGCCACGAATCGCATAGGATTCGTAGTGCGAGCGGAGAAAAATTAGGCGCATTCCTACGCCGCCACCAACGATGATTAGACACGGTTGCGAATATGCTAGCATATAACGTCCTGCGTGGATACTATAGTGTCCATATTGAGTTTAATGGGTTCCAGAGTGTTTTTTTACCGCACTATGTGTGCTTATTCGGTAGCTAGTCGAAAGCACATCGCAATAGTAGGGACGAGGTCAGAAAAAACACTGTCTACACTTAATAATTTGCTGAAATCTCTCTTTTCGAAAAAGTTCCCTGACCGGTGATTTTACTTACGATCGATTGTTCTTTCGTTTTAATTACTATGATCATCATGCGGAATGTGTGGATATAAAAACAGCGAAATGGGCTCAAGATAGGATGCAAAATGTTTCAAATTGCTGACAGCAATGATTTTGCATAATTGACATTAGTAACGCGCAACAGCGCAGGGGTCGAAGGCGCCATGCATTACACATGGTATCGATCCCCGCACCCAAGGGCCACCAATCGTTCCATCCCTCCAGGGTCAGCAAACTGGTACCAGACTTGTCTGGGAGGATAGCAGCACTGGCACGATACATCGGTAGGCCACCGCCAGTTATTGTAAAGACCAGCATTTAATATGCATTTAATCACCTCCGACGATTCGAATGCGTGGCGCATCCCCGCCTTCACTCAGGGAAGATGACATGCATCAACGCCGACAGCTTTATCCTTTTTTTATTCAACACGTGGTAAGTAGTAGCATACTACCATTCATACCCATTCATATAGAACCATAGATCAAAGTCTCTTCTACACTTCTTTCGTATTCACAACCCTTAAACTACTCTAGTTATTGGAAAATATTTTTTATTGTCAATAAACCAGAATGTCCGCAGCCGACTAACAATTGCTCGTGATCGGTTGTGCCAACTACGAAATACGGTAGCGGGGCGTTATGGGTTAAACATAGCATCAGACATGATGCCTAGCGATAACACAGGTTACAAACTATAGTGTAGTGAAAAAGTTAAACAAGCGAACTTCTTTTTCTTTTGCCCAGTTTAGGCGGGTCATATGCCAGACTCCGTGGTCAAGGATGCGGCGACGTTATTGATTGATTTCAGACCTCCGACACCATCGATTCGGGTTGTGTTGCCGACGATGGAACGATGTGGAATTCAAGGAACTACGAATGGATGCGAGCGGTTGCTGCTCGTCTTGTAGCGTTTCACATCTGTAATATTCAAAGCGTAAGTTCTCCTTCATTATCTCAAGACCGCAATCAATCAGTATTTGCTGCACAGCTATGAGAATGATATAACCTGGAATATTGAGTTATTATTTGTATGAATAGGGGCGCGTGTAGCGCAGCGGTCAGAGGCGCCCTGTCAGACACGCATGGGATCGATCCACGCACTCATGGCCCACCTAGCCCTCCATCCTTCCGGGGTCGGCATGTTGATGACCTGTCTAGGAGGATAGCAGCACTGACTCAATACATCGTGAGGCCAGAGTCAGTGTAAAGGCCAGATATGCATTCAATCACCTCCAAACGATGCTTAGTAAAATGGAATGCATGGCGCGTCCTCAAGGATTGATCAACGCCAAGCTTTGTCCTTTTCTATCCCTTTAGTTGTTCGAAATAGTTTAAAATTTAGATCCTTAAAACTCCAAATGGATTTTAGCTTCGATCTGGATAGTATTTGTACGAAAGCGTAAACCATCTAAGTAGTATGAATACAAAGTGACTAGCTTTTTGTTCGGGAATCGAGAAGCTTGCTCTTAGCTTAGGTTAAACGCATTTAGAGTTAGATTTTCCAACATTGACTAGTCTTCGCCTTTCTATTTTTCCAATTTTTTAAAAATATCGTTATAAAAATCTACCAATCACGTTTCAGTCGTCTTCATGTTCGATTCCCGAGTTGGTCTGTAACATAGGAGCGTGGCTATCACGATCACCCATCTTGAAAAGCTACACGGACATTCTTAAGAAGGTCAGTTGTAATGTTGCAAGTAAGGGTATTTTCTTATTAAAAAAAAACATGGTAAGTATTTACTAGTCAAAAATTATTCTAGCTTTTGGATGTTCTGAGGATTTCAGTAGATGGGGTTAACTTCGGCAGAGGATTTATCTCTTGTCAGATTCATTTCTTCAAGGAATCTTAAGATAATTTCCATCAGTTTCAACTTTCAATCTACTATTTGTATTATGTGAGTAGTAAGATTGTTTAAGAACAAAGAGAAGGTAGAACTTCTAAATTTGGAAGAATGTATCAAGCACGATGCTCTCCACGTCTTTCGCATAGCTATCGCCGATCCACTACTACAGCTGAACTGCTTGGATCAGGTAGGAATCCCTTCGTTTCACTACGTCAGTACTATAGCTTCAGTGATGCTGAGATAGATATTTGCAAAACTCCGGACCACAGGTATCTGTGGTGAGGAACGAACACACTATTGTCCTTTCCGGCCAGTAACGCGTTCACCACCACACCATGCGGGTCCTTCGTTTTGCCTCATTATGTCAGTTAGTAGTGTCTAGGAAAATTAAGGCTGTTTTGCTTCGCTTCTACTTTGATTCAAACATTTTCGGCACATTCATTAACACATTATAAATGAAAACTGGTGTGCCCCATGGAGATTTCCTCGGCATCGCCAACCGATGGTGAACAACTAGACGGTCTTTACGGCGTCACCACGTGGACTACTTTCATTCATTGATTTAATTGCTTCTAAGAATATGCAGAGAATTATTGCAGACGACCTATGAACTTGTTAACAACTTAACTTACTTTGTACAGCCTCTTATATTTGACTGAACTTCTCACCACTTTCATTTGACCGGCCATCATACTCATTTCAGCTGTGTCATCCTCGTCAATCAACGAATATCATTGATTGGAAAGATCTCGAGTAGCCAGTGAATGTTACTCGAGATCTCTCTGATTAAAACTTACTTTTTATTAGTGGCTAATAATCGACGGCCATACTTTTAAAACTTCGAGACATATTCCATTATTACTCAGCTCCCAAAACTATGCAATAAATAGGATATTTCGGTCCAGTTTGATTTGGCTGAGTTTTCTGCTTGTGCACTATGGTTTTTCTTAAGGGTTGTTTGGTGATTGCTGTCGATGGCTCAGACGACGCTGAGTTTCACAGAAGTGAAGACGGAAGATCGATTGGTATGTTCTCTTTTTTCAGAATAACTTTCTCCAACATTTCTCAAGCAGTTTTCTACCATCGAGCGATTCCAGCGACTTTCATCTGCAGTGTGGTACCTCATTTACCCACTTGGATTCGGTTTATTGTTTCATGCGATCCAGAGAGCTCTAATATTTATGACAGTGTCGTGACACGACGTATTCGGATAGGTACGGTGCTCCTAGTTTTTTCTTAGGCAATGTGTATTACTCATTATTTGAATAGATTTGAACGAAACGCTTGGTGATTCATATAGTCCTATATCGGCCCTTTCATTAAAGCTACAAATTATCAGCTTTGTGTTCAAGTCCATTTTAGATGACGTCACTTTGGACGAGAGGGTCGTTAAAGACTGTCGAATGCTCATTGAATATCGATTATCTATGGTGCATGAGGTAATATTTTACTAAGAATTATGTAATATTTTAGTGCGTAACTTTTTACTTGTTTCCTATTATTTTTTCTTAGCAGAATAATATGCGAAATACAACTGCAATGATGCTGAGATATTTGCAGAAGTTGAGCCCAGGCCAGATCAAATCCGCAATTACCTTTTCCGAGGGTTCATGTGTTACCCACTACACCACGGAATCTACTGTTTTGGCTTTTCATAAAGATGATAGGCAGTAAATGAATGGAATAAAGAAAAGGCAATAAGTAAAATGTTATAATCTTAATCGTTTTTGTATAACTCTGGACCGCAGGTGTCTATGGTGGGGAACGGACGCGCTATTGTCCTTTCCGGGGGTCACCATCACACCATGCGGGTCCTTCGAAATAGCTGAGAGACAGGCGAAACGAAGGACCCGCATGGTGTGGTGGTGAACGCGTTACTCCCCGGAAAGGAAAATAGCGTGTTCGTTCCCCACCGCAGACACCTGCGGTACGGAGTTTTGCCAATATCTCCGCTTCATTGAAGTTAAAATGTTATACGTTGCGATTTTGACTGCAACCTCAGATTAACTGGGTTCATTCATCGCCGGCGTAAAAAGGTGGTCGAGAAGAAGTAAGGAAGGGCTTCAGTGGTGCGGCAGGTAACATGTGAGGACCTGGAAAGAGTAGTGAAGAATCTAGCCTGGGGTCTGGGTTTTGCGAATAACTCAATATCGTTGTTCTTGCATATAATATTTGTTTTAAGGTGCCTCACTGTTAGTTAAAGAAATTTGTAATGTGTCAATGATATGGTGCCGTTTGCTTTTGGAATATTTTCATTAATTGTGTACAATTGGAAAAAGATCAGAAACTCGTCCTTCATCCAGAGACGGTGCTATGTCTGCGGAAAGCGAAGAGGTCAAGTGTGGGTCACCGACCCCGTCCCAAGCTTGCGCACACACATCGTCGATGGTAGTAACTGTAGAGCTTATTGATAGTTTTTGCTCGAATACACTGAACAAATACATTTTTAGCTATTTTTATGACTTGTCTGGAAACTGGTAACAAAAGAAATACGCTTGTGATTGGGACCAACAAAAAAACGGGAAGGAGCTTCCATGCAGTTGATTCAACAGAGGCTAAACAGACAATTGAATTCAGAGCGCAATGGTGCCGATGTTATAGTCCTCAAATAGAATGACACAGGAACATTCGTATAATTTTCGTTCTGCAAAACATAAGATTTTACGCCAACTCAAGCAGGACCACTAGTTTTTGACAGCTCACAATTAAGATTAACTCTTTGTGGGTACAAGCAACTTGATAGCGGGTTTTGCTCCATACCTCAGAGTAACAAAAATGAAGACATAGTGTTAACTGTTATAAGCCAACAAAATATCAGGTCTATGATAAGTACCGGATGAATCAGAACTGCATGTAGGCCAACTCTGAAGTTTGCACATTTTAAATGTTGTAAATTTAATGTGGGAAAAGTGAGGTGTAAAAATTTCGAAGTAGAGAAATAGATGTTTTTTTAGCGCAATGTTTATAACATCACTGAGAGGTTTAGATGATAAGAGTTGAGAATTGATGCCATTTTCCGGAAACACATTAGGTGGAAACGCATTGATGAAAGCGTATTTTGTAAACGCCCACCTCTTCTTCCAGTAATGATGCTCTTTTTTGTTTATTTTTTCATTTTGTTTGATCCGTCTTCACGTCAACTGTGCGGATCCTAGCACTTCTCACATTCGATTCGTTTCCTCGCATCCATTGTCCACGAAGGTCTTCCAAGTTTTACGTGTGGCTTCGGTTGCTGCTTGAGGATTTTCATTTCATCTTGAATGTCATAGAACGCTGATCGAGTAGATTCTCACTGGGGTCCTCAGATAGCCGGGCTGGAGCGTTCCCAATTGGATTGCAGTGACTGATTTTTTTCCCAGAGAACTCTGGTATCAATTTCCCGGCCCTGGAGGGATGAGAAGCTTCGTTGGCCCGGAGCCGAATCGAACTAGCACCGTGCTCGTGTTGACGAACATCACTACCACTGTGCTATCCACCTCCTAGTAAATGATGTTGGTGATTCCTAATATAATCTACCGCAAAGAAAAACTATACAAGAAATCCCAAGTTTATCGCACTATCTCGGCAAAAAAGGTGTCTCCAAATATCGAACTCCTGTTCACAAGTGCAAGTGTAACGAAATGGTTAGCGGCGAAGTGTAGCGGTTCAGATTGATGTAGAATATTAGCCACGCGGGTCTTTTAGTTGTTGTAGTTGATCTACCAGCCTCAAACTTGGGTAATTAACCATTTCGTTACAGCAAGAGACATTTTATTACTCTCTTCAGCGAAGACAGTCTCTCTGCTCTGAAAACAGTTTTTTGCGTATTGTTAAGTGAAGAAAATAGCTTTTATCGATATGCTCCTAGAAAAATGAGTGTTGAGGATGTTATGAAAGCTTTCAGATGCAAATTGTAAAAAACACGCATGGCAAGATGGACCGCGAATAAAGATCACATTTGACCCTTACGATGGCGAATGTGTTAACTGACTTTTCGGAATGCACCATCTGTACCAATCTTAAATTTTATAGTAGTTTCATGGTGAAAATAAATGGGCGCGCAAGCATTGTTGGAGATGGCTGAATGGGTATCCCACCTACATAATGAGTTATAGGAGCCTAAGGATGTGCCAATTTATTGCTGCTACCTTCCCAGTAGCGCGTGTAGCGCAGTGGTCGGAGGCATCCTGCAATACGCATGGAATCGATTCCCGCTCCCCTGGCGCACAAAACCTTCCATCCCTCTACGTCCGACAGATTGGTACCAGACTTGTCTGGGAGGACAGCAGCACTGTCTCGATAGATCGGTAGGCCACCGCGGGTCATTGTAAAGGCCAAATATGCATTCAATCACCTCTAAACGATGTTTATTGAAGTCGAATGCATGGCGCATCTCTAAGGGACTGAGTAAAGCCGAAAGCTTTATCCTTTTTGGAGCTTTAGTGGCGAAATTATGGGGTGGATAGCGCAGTGGTAGTGGTGCCGGTCACCACGATTGCGGTGCAGGTTTGATCTCACTTCGGGCTCGCTAAGCCTTCCATCGCTCCGTGGTCGGGAAATTGGTGCCGGACTTGTCCGGGAAAAAATTACTCTCGACCGTCCAATTGGGAACGCGTCGTCCCGGCTGTCTCAGAACTCCAGCGATAATCGACTGAACCAACATTCTTCGACATTCAAGATGAAATAGAAATACTTAAACAGCAGGCGAAGCCACACGTAAAAATTGGAAGGCTTCGGGTCAATTATGATTAGGACTATCATTAAGAATCTGTAAATTTCGTCGATGTTTCCATTACATGCACTTTACAGCTGGACAATCACTTGCTGACCAATGCCCGTCGATCGATTATCGATCCATTCGGCGACGTGGTTGATCGGATTCTATACGCAGCGAACGGAAGCATGCTTTACATTCGGCTTCTTCTTCGGTAAGACAGCATATTAACGCTTTTGATAATTCTGTAGCAACGGCGATGCAGATCACCTAGTGAGATGAGAAATTAATACCGCCTTAATAATTTTTCCCAGGATGTTTGTACCACAATAAAAATATTACGCGTAATTTTCTTTCTTTGATCTGGATTCATAAAATTACGCTTTCGTTTTGAATCTTTATGAACTGAAATCTGCAAATCCGCGTGTTGTGGTAGACGCATCAAATGCATTAAATGCTGGTTATTCAAAAGATAGGCAATTCAAACGTGTTATGCTTCACCTTGACAAGTAGGTGGTAGTCGCCGAACTGCCATCTGCAGGAAAGAATTCTTTCTGTGGCAGTAACACCTAACCTGAGATGGAGTTCGACTTTTATGTCGTGATATTCACCGAAGAGTAAACCAATATTATGAACTGCCGCCGGCCCCGAAGAGATCAAGTCATAAAGTGTCGAACCGCTTACGACCTTTATTGAGAGTTATAATTAGTCTAAATGGAAAAGAGGTTTTAGTATTTCCAGTTTCAACGAGAGTAGAAGAAGGTTGAAACCTTTTCGCGTCGAAATGTCACTGCTGTAGTTTGCCCTGAATGAGCCCATCGGCAGTTCTACAAAGAAGAAAAGAAGAGATTAAACTGACCAATTGTCACCCTACCATTACGTAACCCAATAAAAGAATGGAGCCTTTGAAGTCGATCACTTCATTAGGGATACATCTTGCATTCGAATCCATTCATAGCATCGTAGAGGTGATTTAATGAGCAATTACTTACTATTTGATAGTTGAACGGCCCGTCCTCACTGGTTGTGCGGACCTCAGCATGATTTCCACTTTTCGGTGATATGCTGCTTATGTCATTGTGGTTTCCTGGAATTCTGAGGTTACCCTGGCCAATGTTTGCCTCAGGTCTTCTCCAGCATAAGCACTGGCAGCCTTTGTGGATCAGAGAGATTTACCACCATGCGACTTTGATGCCAGGACGGTAGTGGATCCTGGTATTGGTTTTCTCTTAGCTAGGCTTTCTGATGAGAACACAAAACTCCTTAGCTTGGGGACACTGCCAGGGGGATGAAATCCCCGCTATACTTCGGAGCCGGACACCCAGGAACACTTTCTAGCCACGATTGCAAGTAGTGAATAATTGACCTTTACAATAACTCGCCAACTTTAAGAATGAAACACTGATGCATCACACCAGTGTTTCATTCTTAAAAACAGATTTGGCACCAAGTTGTCAACGTCTAAGGGATGAAGGACTTACCCAGTGCATGGTGGCAAACCAGCGAACATGCGCATGTTACAGATCAGACCTCTGCGCTTCACGCACTTCTATGCAACCTGATCGGATCAGTCGCTCCGAGTGAATACAGTTCGAATTGTGCCACATCTTGTTACTTTTTTGATAGTAAAAGAAGCGAACAAATCCATTTATTGTGTCGAAAAAAACTCGAGACACAAACAAATTTGAGCCAAATTGAACACCCTAATCAAGTTTTTTCTCAAACTACTACTCGCTCTCTCCGTTCAAATTAAGGAGCGCTACCTTTCCTTTCTCTATTGAAACTTTTATCAATGTTTAAGAAAGTTAAACACTGATTGCCTCCGAGCGGTTTACCGCCTCATCGTGGCTGGGAGGTGTTCCTGGGTGTCGGACTGCGATGTACAGCAGAGAGATTAGTCCCTCCGGCAGGGTTTTCCCAAGTTGAGGATTCCGGCGTTTCCATCAGGAGGCCTAGCTAGGAGGAAACCAATGCCAGTATCCGCCACCGTCCTGGTATCAAAGTCGCATAGTGGAAAATCTCCCTCTGATCCACAAAAGCTGCGGCCCTTGGTGGTGAAGACCTAGGGCAGGTTTTGGTCAGGTTGACCTCGGGATTCCAGGGAACCACAATGGCTTAACCAGTAAATCTCCGAAAAATGGTGGTTATGCTGGGGCCCGCAAAACCAGTGAGGACGGGCCGTTCAAGTACTAAGTAAGTATGTAAATACTGATTGAAAATGTCCGGCAAACATTTCGGAAAAACGGAAATATTTGCGGAGTCCTTCGAAACGAGTACTGAATTGTGTACTTCTCTTATTAAGCTTCAGATCTGCTTTATAGTTTGTTTCACATCATCTTAAAAATGCAGTCTTATTGCTGCTTTCATCAGAATTAGGCAGAACTTGTTTTCCTAGTGCACAAGAAAGATTGAATTCAGATTTAGACGAAGGTTCTGAGAAAATAAGTTCTTGAATATGCTTTTTCAGGCTTGTTGAGAACGGCCAGTTGTCGCTGAGATATCTGACACAATCAAATCTACCCACTGGAGACGTCAACTTGTATGGACTAATAATGGATCTTACATTCACGTAAGTCTCCTTCCACACTTTTTAACCACTCTGCAACACTTAGAGAGACCTATGGGGCTAAACTGAGCAGAACAAATTTTCTACTGCTTTAAAACACAATTGACCAGCTAGTATCAACGTAAAGGGTGATAAGCTTTATCTAAAAACTCCAAACCATCAGTATTTCGTTGAGATATTTGCAAAACTCCGGAGCGCAGGTGTCTGTGGTGGGGAACGAACACGCTATTCTCCTTTCTGGGGAGTAACGCGTTCACCACCACACCATGCGGGTCATTCGTTTCGCCTATCTCTCAGCTAGTTCTATCGATCACTTGCCATCAGCAACCACCCGTAAACGGGTTTGATCTGGTGAGTCCAAATCGGCAACGAACCCTGAGGAAGCTGAGGCTGCAGTTATCACTTAGATGTATTAGAGTGATGCGAACGGTATTCACACCAAGCTGTAGAGAATATGTTCTGTCTCGTTCTAGTCCATCTCCTACATTGGCTACATATTGTTCCTATAAAGCAGTGACATTTCAAATGTAAATATTACTAAATAGCCTTCCCATTCCACTTGGATCACGTATTGCCATGGTTGGCATTGATTTTATAAAATGCATTAGGGACCTCCTCGCCTTCAATAGTTGTTCTCCTAAATCCCATTTGATGGTTTTAAAATATTCGTGCCTAGGCCGCATTGAAAAAAAACGGGCGCCTCCTTTTCAGGGAAAGAACACTAAGTGGTTTCCTTATGAGCAACAGTAGCTCAGTTATATTACGAAAACAAGAGGATGAAAGCGCTTCAGGGCTCATACATTTGTATTTGTGCAGTGTAGAAGAGACACTCCATTATCGGGGATATCTCAGCATCTTCAACAACAATAGTGCCCTTGACAGGACAAAGTTTCGTTAAAAACTTCCTCTTTTGTGAATTATGTGTGTGAAGTAACTTTTATTAGCCGGTACCTGGCGCAACATCCATGATGAGAAAACTGTCAATTGAATACTAGAAGTATAGCCGAAAAAAATGCACTGAAATCAACGCACGTCGTCTATTTTTTTCTCCCTTCACCGTACCTTATGTATGCATTGCACTCAGTGCGTAATACCGCCATTGGATTCATTTATTGATATTCCAGAACACTTCTAGACCCTCTTATGTCGTATGGAAGGCATCGATTTTTTGTTGTATTCGCGGACTACTGTCATCCTCAACATGTCCGTGTGCCCTTTGGGGTCTATTGTCTTCTTCTCGACACAAGCGGTTTCGAAGTGCTGACAAGCCTCGCCCACCGTATGGCGATATGTAAGGGCGGAGGTTCCACATAGGGTGATGCGCATCATGGCGACAACAACGGCAAGTTGTGCTGTTGCCACGTGGGACATTGACGTTCCATGTTGATATTTCCATGTTTGGTTCATAGACGTTTCTGTAACGAAAATAATTATTGTGCTTTATTTCATTTCCATGACCCCTCACCACATGTACTGTACGGATCCAAGTTCTTGTATGCTACTCGTTTTCCACGCATTTACTGTTCACAAAAGTGGTCAAACATTTTCCGTGCTGTTTCGGCCGCTGCTTGCTGCCTGCCGCTATCAGCACTCCCTCTCCCTGTGGCGAAAAGCCAAGAAAAAAACACATCGAGGCCAACGTTCTCGCTTATACGGTCGAGGATCAGTGCTAAAACCAACTGTAAGAAAGAGAGCAGCGTTGGTTATGTATAAGTCAGGCCTGGTGATGGGTGGCTAACGTATTTTAAGGTCAGCTATGATGGATGAGAATGTGATGGAGGAGCTTAAATAAGAAATGCTTTCACATATAGGACCATTAAGTAATGGTCATAGTTAGTCGATCTTGCCATATTTTCGGAATCTACTGGAAGATCACAGAATGGGGACAGAGTACATAGGCGAGGATCAAAAGAATCCAGAAGCAGTGCAGATTCGCTAAGCAGTAAAACTGCCAATGCTTGGATTCTAATAAAATTAGAGAAATGTAGTAGAGCGTTAAGAAATTTTGAAGAATAAGAAGTTTAAAGAACTGTATAACTAAGAGGTGCTTAGGTGGATATGTACTGAACGAACATGTGGAAGTAGCAAAAGTGTATTAATAATAAAGGATAAATCTCTCGGCGTTGATGAATCCCTGAGGGATGCGCCACACATTCGACTTCATTAAGTATCGTTGGAGGTGATTGAATGCATATCTGACCTTTACAATGACTCACGGTGGCCTACCGATGGATCGAGCCAGTGCCGCTATCCTCCCAAACAAGTTTGGTACCAATTTGCTGACTCCGGAGAAATGGAAGGCTTGGTGAGCCATGAGTGCGGAGATCGATTCCACGTGTGTGTCGCTGTGGCGTCTCCAACCACTGCGCCATGCGCGCCCTAAAAGTGTATTACAGTACCAATATCGACGATGGCCTAGCAAATTCATAGGAATGGAGACGAGAAAAGCACCGTCGTAACATATGACAAACGGCAAAGCATTGCGAACACTATATAGTCGATGTAAAGAATATGTGAGAATATGGAGAAATAGTCTCTTTGACGTAGGGAAAACCATTCGTAGAAACATAAATTTTACGGAAACACTTAAACTTACATTTATGGTTATGATACTTTCTATTTACTCACTAAAGCCCGTATGGTGTAGCCTTATGCTGTGACACCTTCCCTGTCAGCCGTAATCTCGCCAATTATCAGTTGACTCGAATGAGTTCGGGGGAGGTTCACATCCATCCATCTCTTGCCATCATTTCCGAGCTGCTGTTCCGCTTGTTGGATGAACACGACGAACATAAGACTTTTGGTTTTATGTCCTTCATTTCTACTGTCTTTCTATTTTGCGTGTGAACAAAAAAGTTCTTGGTAAAGCTGCTTAGTGGGATGTTCTTTTTCTTACAGATGCATATGAATTTATTATGCATAGTAGGAGAGGACTAAGTGAATATCTGGTCCATAGAATGCCTCGTAGTGACCTGCCGTTGTCTAAAGTCAGCACAGCTATCATTCCAGCCAAATCCTGCATAGTTTCGCCTACTGTATGGATGCAGCGGCTGGTGAGCCCGGGGATGCGATCAGTCCAAAGGCCACATGTGTATTACATTGCACCTATAACCACTGTGCTACACGCTGCCGTTATTTTCTATAGTATCGAAAAAAGGGTTCATTGGTGTTCAAATTTTCAGTGAGGGGATAAACGAAGGGTTAAACACTAATATTTGGTGTATCACATACTTCACAGGCGTGCAAACTCGACGATGTATAATACAAAAAAAAATTTAAAAAATACGGAAGGAAGTTTTTCTTTAAGTGTTCCGGGCTCAGTCCGAAACAATTCACATAAATTCTGATGGCTTACGTGCCAATGTCTGTTCTGAGATTGTTCGATCTCTCACGTTTGTTCATTGTTCATTTTCTTTCTTACTTGTCGACATCTACTTACGTTGAAAATAACGACTTGGTCACTTCATTTACTCGTGACTTTTCACAAATATAAAGCTTATCCTTTGTAAGTTGTCAAAGTTTTCTTGAAAATAAACTCTTCTCATTGAAACAACAAATTTTAGTGAATAGGATTTGACAGTTCTGCTAGTACCTAGTCCTTCTCTTTGTAGTTTGCCCAGTATGTTCGCCCGTGTGGTACCGGTGTTGAACATCCTGCTGGCCGCGCTTCGACCTCTGGACAGGTCGGAACTGTTGGCCGTGCTGAACTCGCCGAATTCGGATGTGTCAGTGACGGAAGTGGAACTGGAAAAAATGTGAGCATTCGTTTTTCATTCTCATCTGTTTTCTTCCTTTTTGTTTTCATTCGCATATTTTTGGCTTCGTATTACTTGAACTACACCCCGGTAACAAAATTTGCACAATTTATCGCCATTTTGAATGTGTTTTGTTGTCGCGAGAAGTTTTGAGAAACTTAGTGGAAATACCCATACCGGTGTACCATTAATACGTCAAAATCGGGAACTTTTCTGTGAACGATCGTTGAAACTTCGCTTTGATTTCATTCTACAAATTCGTCTTAAATAAATAGAACCGTAAATATGTCATTATTTACACCGAACATAGATCGAAACGAATAATTTTGTTCTATTCTCATGAGCTAAGACGTAATCCCATTTCGTTTTCCTTCTCAAGTTCGCTCGATCCATGTTCTGAGTTTTCTGGAGCTCTTGTCACATGGCGTTCATTGTATATTCCATTTCAGCCTTACGATTCTCTCACCCCTTCTCTCATTTGCTAGCTGTGGCTCTATTACGCTCCACAATACAGCGCTAAGAGATTGGCTTCTGACAAACGCCAATCATCCGAAATTGTGTTCAGATGCCAGGTATTTGCTTCACTGTTTACAGGTAGCGTCGGTAGAGTCTTCTCCATAAGAATGTTTTCTTATAAAAGTAAAAGCTAGGAGCTTTTACACTTTTCAGTGCTTTAGCGTTGAAATGAAAGTTGTTAAATCAATGGCACTCAGTTCCTTATGTTGTTTCTTTAGTTGCTTTTTAGCTATAATGCATAAACCGCACTAATCCTTTATGTCTTCGCGTCTATGAAGGGATTCAAATACCTACATTTTAACTAACTATTAATGGGTTGTTTTTTTGCTCCTTTGAGGGAAATATTCCCAAATGTTCGACAACACAGACGAATATGAGTCTCTTGAACTCTGTGTGTGTCTCTCTGTCTGTGTTATTCTGACAATATAAGTTCAACTATTATGTCGAGTAGAAAGAGCCTTAAGGAGGGTTTTCTCGCAGCCTTCGAAATTTCTTCATCTTCTTTTTCTTCGAATATTCCCTGTTTCAGGTCTTTTTTACGCAAATTTCTAACCACGACGTTATACTCATGTCAGAGTATAGTTACTAGTTGTTACTTCGACGTTCTCGCGTAAAAGTACTTGTTAGTTTTGTAATTGTTCGATTCATCTTTCAGGCACGGTCATATACTCCTAGCTCTTCATCTGACTGAAAGCGCTCCGTTGGATTCGATTCGACTTTTCGAATTGTCCCATCATCTTCTCAAAGCACATCCGTACAAGTATATGCATGGAAAATATATCCCTGAGGTTTTCATTACTGGTTTATCTCCAACATCTTTTTATACAAACTATATTTGTTCTTTCTAGTTCACCTCTTCAAAGGACGGGCAGATTCACTGGATTAAGCGTTGCTCGAAAGATATCGGAAAAGCACTTCTCAATCATAGAAACATGTTCTTTCCAAATACAAAGGTGATTTGTTCCTTCGTCATTGGCATTTGAGGTGGTTGAAGTGCAGTAGATGGCATCAAATATATCTACATATATGCTTTTACGAACCGCCATTCTTCAGCTCACACAAGGGTGGTGTAGATGTTCTTATTGTTGTTGTTGCTGTCGTTGTTCAGTAGACGACGTTTCGGAGACTTCGCCTTCCTCAAAATCTGGATGTACCATATGTAGCAGTAGCTCCATAATCCGGTGAACCCTATACTATTAATGATGATCCAACATATGTATAGACGCCAATTTTTGAGAACTACCCACTGTGCTGTTGAACCACCCGTATGTTGTTCACGACGAATGACGAGTGAGACCTACCCATGAGGATGTTCATCAAGAAACCATTTCGTGATAAGGTGCCATATCGTGTGTGACAGGGAGGCATTTTTCGTTGCGTTTCATCTCTTTATGTTTGCAATTTATTCAAAACGTCCCAAAAGTTTTGCGCGTTGATGTTTTCGATTCCTACGCTAGGATCCGCACAGTCACTTCAAAACCATAGCCACTGTGCTTTTGTGTTCTTCGAGTATCTAGAGGAGTGCTTTGACGAATTTTAACTTTCCCATCTAGATATTCTTTTATGCCGACACAAAGTGGTCTACCCATTTCCCTCACGTACTCTTCGCCACATGCCTTACATGACATCAAATATTGTACCTGAATTCGTGTAATCCTCATATCTTCCGCTAGGACAGATCACACAGTTTTCTGAGCTTCACCAACGATCACAGAGGCAGTTCCGAGCTAACTGACGGCTTAGGATGTTGGGTGGGAGGTCAATAACGGCCACATAACTTCCAAGACCACTTCTTCCAAGGCACCTCTTTATGGCGTAATTTAATTCGTTTGAAATGAAGGGTAAATTGAAAGGGACCCTACTTAGGTTCGAAACATTATTTTGCGTAATAACCCTAGCTTTTTGGCCATGAGAAACGGCTATTTTTCGTGTCAAGCTTAGCGATGTTTTCCTAGTCATAAAAACACGCTAGTTTTCTCATCCTTCACAGATGAAAAATCTCCCATCAAAAGCATGTACCGAACAGCTAAAAATGTGTCCACAGGAGAAAAGGAAGAGAAGGAGTCGCTAAATTTGGCACGAAAAATGGTCATTTCCAATGAATACGAAGCAGAAGCCACTCGGGTCGGACTAAAAGGGAGTTTTTTCCCCAAGATAATGTTCCAAACCTAAACAAGATTCCTTTCAATATATTCTTCGTTTCAAACGAATTAAGTTACGCCATAAAGAAGTGCCTTAGACTAAGTGGTCTTGAAAGTTATGCGGCAGTTATTGGCCTCACACCCAACACCCTACGCCGTTGGATGGGGCAACAGCCTCTAAGATCGTTTAAGCACCTCAGGAAATTGTGCAGTCTGTCCTAGCGGGAGGGACGAGGACTGCATGAGTTCAAGTACAATATACTTGGTCCCATGTAAGGCATGCAGTGAAGAATACCTAGGGGGAACGAGTAGGTCACTTTCTGTCTGCATAAAAAACATCTAGATGGAAAAGCTAAAATTTGACAAAATACTCCTCTGGCTACACACAAGGGACAAATGCACAGTGGTGACGATTTTGAAGTGATTTTGACGCAAAACTCGTGGGGCGTTTTGGATAAATTTCAGAAGACGGAAAGACGAATACCTCACTGTCAGACACGATATCGCACCTTATCTTAGAATAAGTTTCTGATGCAAATTTCTATGGATGGTTCTCAATCACCATCCCTCGTGAACAACACATGAGTGATCCAGCAGCAACGTGGGTGGTTTTTGAAATTTTGCGTTTTTTCATATGCTGGATCTTTATTAATACCATGCAATCCACCGAATTTTGCGGCAACTGTTACACATAATGCGTCCTATGCCGTAGTTTATAGAAAGTCGGTATTTTCATATCAGATAATTGCGAAATCAGTTCTAATTGTTTAATGTCTTTATTTGATGTAGATAAGGTTTCATGTTGAATTGAAGGCTTTGAACTGAAGTCATTGTGTAACTTCTTTTGTCATTGTCACCTCTAGATGTTGGACGTCATTTTTCAGTAGTTGGAAAAAGGCCGCAAGCATTAATTCTTATTTATATGCCTGTGGTTTACGGGATGGAGTTGAGTAACATTAAAATAGAACCGTAGTGACCATACTGTAGTCAAGGTGTTTTTAATACTTTCATTCTGTGCCATATGGATTGTATGTTTTCTAAATAATGATGTGGAACCAGGTCACCTTACAGGTGACACAACTTCTTTTGATGGCTGGCGCCGATGTGAACGCTTTCGATTCGTCGTCGACTCTTACCGTTATGCAAGAAGCTGTGGCGGCTGGCAATGCACATCTGGTCTCGTTGTTTCTCAGCAACGGTGGCATTGTCCATCAACCACAAGGTGACAGCTCTTCATGATTCTTCGATTCTGTAGGGTCAGAAATGTTTTCTATCGTACCTTATTTCCAATTCTACAGAAATTGTCCAGTTATGGGTTGATTTGTTAAGCTGTTTATAGCTTCTTGCAAATGTTGGTTGACCATTGTTGTATTGGAAGGTTGAATTACGACCCAGTTAAATACGACTGTTTCTATAACGCTAACCCCAATACAATAAACCGATGGAAGGAACATCAAAGCGTTAATGAATTTCTTGTATTAGTGGTGACAGGTATACAAAGTGAATTATCTGGCAGGGAAGCCGTACGTCCTGATTTTGATTTTCTTCCTCCACCACGAAGGCGGAAGAGTTTTCCACATACGTATTATTGTCAAGAAATGAGATTTCACGTGTCTATAGATTTTGTCTTATTATAGTTCCTTTATCGTCGACACAAAATTTATCAAGGAGAGTTTACACCGAAGGTTAATTGTTCTGTCAAGTTATCCTCATAGTTCTAGGAGAGTCAGCGCTAACAATCGCTGCAAAATTTGGTCATATTGAACTGCTGCCACTGTTGTTTCCGCTAGACAATACGTTGGCAATTGAGGCCGCTTTGGTTGAAGGTGCTCGAAATGGTCATAGGAAGGTAGGTAACCTCTTACCATGACCATTATCGACCCAAAGTCTTCTTAACGCGTTTTCTCAGGTAATTCGATATTTATTAGCTCAGAACTGGAATAACGCAAACAAGAGAATTACAGCCATAGAGAGTGCACTGATTGTTGCTGCCGGAGCTGGTATGAAATGATTTTTGATAATTTCTATTTTATCCAGATATCTCTTTATCCGTCTTTTTTCTTTCATTCTATTGCTCTGTTCTAATGTATTAGACCCTAGAATTCAGTGATTTCATTAAGTTAAGCGTGTCATTCTATGGGCATAGAAAGCAATGGTTCTTTTCGTTCTAGGTCAAACGAAGGTCTGCGAACTATTGATCGACTCCTATGGGTTGAATGATTTAGCTAAAGCTATGTGTGCAGCTTGTGAACAAGGCCGTGCCGACACCGTGCAGTTCTTCCTTTCACGGTGAGATTATCCGGGCTAATCGTTTATACTCGAGCGCCAAGCGAGCAAGTAAATAAGCAGGCGAATCCAGCTCGTGGTGGGTGACAACTGGTGTTTCTTTATAGAGTTTTTTGTATGTTTAGTGGTGTATCGCTGTCGAGTCTTCCATGGCCAGCAGAACGTCCAGCACTCATCTGTGCGGTGGAGAGTGGCAGTTGGGATTTTGTGGTTGCGGTTTTGTCCCAAGCGAAGTGCAACATCGAATGCAAGGACGCGTTTGGCAGGACGCCGATTATCGCCGCTGCACGTTGTATGCATGTGGGACTGATCGACCTGCTGTTGAATAAAGGTCTGAATAGCAATTTTCAATAGGTTTTCCATAAACAGCATATTTTTCACCTGACAAAAGTGATGCCATGTGAATTACATGAGCGAATGGATGGAGTTATTCACCATAAGAATAATCACCAGGCTGTTTCCATTCGTTGTCGGCTTAGCCCTGTTTTCCACTTTTCCAGCTGATTTGTGGCCCACTAATCTGTGAAAATAAATTGTGAGTAACAGATGTTTGTTTAAGGTTTTTTTATAATCCATTCCCTTTGTTAAGAGCCCTCGCACTCACTTTCCTAATTGTGTTTAGAACCGGGCATTTTATTTCTCACGTTGATCGATCCTGTTCAGGTGCGAAAATTGATCAACAGGATAACCGTGGATGGTCGGCTCTAATGCATGCTGTCAGTAAAAATCATCTACCATCCGTACAACTTCTGCTAGATAAGAACGCAAAATCCAGCGTTAAAGATGAGGACGGTATGTTCATTCTATTCTGAATGGTTACTTCACATGCAAGCACTAGTTTTTTAGGAAGGACATTGGCGCACATCGCATGCTCATCGGCTTCTCGATTAGTAGTTGATCGACTGCTGGAATGCGGTATGCCAATTGAAGATCGCGACAACGACGGGCTGTATCCTATTCAGATCGCTATATTGCGCCAGAATAGAGATGCTCTTGAGTCTCTTCTTACCAGGTACATTTTCTGTTAATCGTTCGCTCACTTTCGGTAAAAGTTTCTATCTCAGTTCATCTATCAGTAGTAGTTATGTGGACGTAGAAGCTTAATATCAAAGTGAAGTTGGTAGCTTTACCAATAAATGAATTACGAGGAACATTCATCGGAGATGACTCCATTTACTGGTTAGGCTGTTTATCTAGTTACATTACCAATACTTTTTATTTTAGTTTTGACAAAGTTGTATGGTGGTGCAGTGGTCGTTGTATGAGAATTAAGGTCCTTGAAATAATCACTGTTCATTATGATAAATTGCTCTTAGTGTAAATGAGTTATTCTAGAGGTGCTCGGTTACGAACTTCAACCTGGTTGACAGCCATGGAATCGTTTCCTGAGGTGACTTTCATCCTTCTATCAAAACTTTTGGACGACGCCGGCATACTTTTCCGGTCAGTTTGGATCAGTGGAAACAAAAAAGTCACATTGTTAAAACCTATTTTACGTAACGACTTTCTGCCCGTTTAGCCCACAAAGGATATGTAGAAAAAAGCGAAATAAAAATGGAATCGAGAAGAGTTATAGCCTAAGGCCATGTAGCCAATGTTTATTAGCTTATGTTAAGAGGCCGCCACGAAAATCAAGATGGCGGAATTTTGGGAGCTGAAATATTTATGCTGTTGTGAATAGGTAATTGACTTGAAAGCTACAACTGCAAAATGAATTCGCTGAGCAGGATGAGCTAAATTTATGATCTACTTCACATGGTATCACTGAAATTATAGTTTTAATGGGAGGATTCGAAGACGTGTAGGGCCCATGATTGTTCCCATCAATGCATTCGGTTTTTGCCTGTTGCTTTTCCTGTTCATTGTTTTCGCTTCACTTTTTGTGTATAACCAGTAGCTTCCCCACCACGGACACTGCATCATGCGTTGCTAGGGACAACATGTTTTGTACTGTTTATCATTTGCGGAAACTGTCTTTTAGAGAAGTGTGTTGATTCGACAGAGAACACTTAGCCGAAGGTTCGCGTTCATGCAATGCACATCTGGCGCCGCTAAAGCATTGTTGTAGCCCCACATCGCAGCCACCAAGGTTGGCCTAGTCGCGGGAGAGTTTCAAGTCGAAAATCGTCGTTGCCATAGGAATGTTTGCTTGTTTACCTATTTACTATATGATCTAACACCACGTATTGAGCGGAGTTCTAACTTTCGGTTAGTATCCAGGTCTTCACCATAAGTACTCACCAGCGCTTGTAAATAATAGTTGATAACGAGTTTATCAGTACAAGCATGGAACCAATTATCCGAACGATGGATAAGGGGCTGAGTTATAATGCAGATTCGAACCAATGCGTCTGTATGTATTATCGAGCACAATCGTAAACACCGCGCTTTCTACTTCCCTGTCACAGAAATACAGTCAATAATTTTCGTTTCCTCTACTCTATCATCGAAACATATAGAAAAATTTCAGGTAATAATAACCGGAAAACGATTCGAATGTTACTGCTATCTCTCACTTTTTATTCATTGCCCATTCTTTTTTCATGCAAGCGTACTCACATCTCAGCATATTTGGGGTTGTATTACGGATCATACTTGGCATGGTGGATCCAATGCGGACTTGTGCTCCTCAGATCATTCCCGTTGATGGGTGATTGCTGATAGCACCGTTAGGATAAAAGACCGGCGGAGAGAAATGCATAGGAAGGGCCTCAGCGGTGCAGTCGATAACACGTAAGCCCCGGAAAGGGAAAGGGCGGATTCGAAGCCCACGTTCAGAGTTTCGCTCGGGTCTTATCATCATGTGGTTGATATTACGGTATATGTATCGTATGATGTAATGTATCAGATCATTTTGGGATTATTAAGGAGCTTTAGAATAACTTTCGAGTAAAGATTGTTGTCCATGTTGAGTCTGTGACTAGTTTCTTTTTCCGAGCTCACCACATTTTTTTAGGAAAAAGAGATTTGAAGATGCAATGCATCGCCTTCACTACGCGTTAAATAAGTGTGAACTTTGTCTGGACAACCAGAAGCTGCAAGGTGAGAGGATATGATCGTAGTAAAATGCAATTTTCTTGTTTAATACGCTGATTTATGACCAATGTAAGCGCAATCTCATGATGCTGCGTGCCATAACCTGCGCTGGAAGTGCGATGCTATGTTAACGCAGAACTACGAGGAATTGTGCTTGAATAATGGCGCTTCATTGTCTTTTGGTATCATCCGCATTGTTCGTAGTATTCAGACATCCATAGTGGTCTGACGAAAGTTCGTCTACAAATCATGGTGTCTATGGCGAGAGTGCTCCGACGACAGGGACGAACGCTACAGGCGATTGAAGTGTGTTCGTTCATTGAGGCGGATGCCTGCGAGCGTGTTCGCTTCGAGGTTTGTTATTCGTTCTCTATTTGTAGCCGTAATGAAAAATTTAATGCTTTGTTCCGAATCTGCGAGTAGGCCAAAATCATTCTACAGTGTAGAAAAGGTTCTTAATGAATGGTTGTTAGAATGACAGATGAAAATAGCTAGACGTGCATCCAAAGTCCTTTTCGTTTCTTCTTTCTGAAGCCGATTTTTTTCTAATTTTTTTGACATCATAATTGTAGTTTTGGACGTTTTTGAAGTTTGCTTACTTTGTTTTAGTATTTGTTTAGAACTTCGTAACAATTGCTATATTGCAACAGTACAATAGTTATGCTGTTTGCGTTTCCTATCTTTCCCCAGTGAAAATGCAATAAATCCTTTCAAAGACAAGTTTTTGTCCTTTTCCGATTCTGTTGTGGTTCTGAGTAAACTGGCATCGTTTTAGAGTCTTCTTCTTCAAGCGAAATGTCATTTTGACCTTCAAGATCTCGAACGAGCGAAGGTTCACGCACGTGCAGCTGTTCACCTGCGACCTGACCATGATGAGGCTCGCCAGCTACTCAACACACTGATGCTTCCGTCAGCAACCATTGCTAGATTATAGTTTACCACTTTCCATGCAATGCCTAGTAAATATAAGAGGTTATCTTAAGTAATAGTAAGAATTATGGAGACAGTGCAATAACTATCAGCTGTTAGTACGCGATGTCACGAATCGGGTACAGCCTTGTACCAATTATTCCCTCATGCTGGTCTGGATGACTATTCTTATTCTGTTTCCTTGGTCTTTTTGTAAATGCATTTTACTTATTTTTTGCATAGCGTTCAATAACAATTTTCCACGGGTTACTATAATACGGTCGACATACACAGCTATCGATTGATAAAGGTTTATTGGTTGTCATAAGCAAATTAATGGTTTACACATTGCTAGCTTATTCGCCTTTCTGTAGAAAAGCAAGTGTTCAAGTCCATATCGATTTGTACCATCTCATAAATCTATTGAACAACCGTATCCACTGCAAAGGTTCAAAAATTAACTCGATAAATTAATGACTGTACAAAGCAATTACCGCAAGCTGATTACATGCAAAGGAATAGCGTACTTCAGTTAAAAAGTGCGGTCATTGGCCCTTACTCGACACAGCCGATTTTTCGAAAACGCGATAATTTCTTCGTTGATATAAAAATAGAAGAGCTTGGAACGCTATAAACTGATAAGAGAGCGTGTTCTATGGCCTAAAGAGTTTGTGTAATTCTCTTGAAGCAGCCTTGATTTACCTTCTTTCATTGATAAGCTAACACGAGGTTGTCGCAAAATTTTATTCGGCTAACGTTCATACGTCTCCGCCTTTCTTAGAGCCGATGGTCCGAGTCCACCTCTTCAGTCCCTTTTTCGATGTGGTGTCTTTGTAGTTGTGTCAAGTGGAATCTTGTTCAGTGGAGCACTGTTCAGATGAGGCATCACTCTTTTGTACAAAACGAACAGTTGAAGAGACATCAAGACATTTCTCAGATGTCCCATGCAATCTTATCTGCAAAAGCCAACAATGCACTGGGACCATCATCGTGGTCTACCTGGTGGAATCACCACTTGTATCATTTCATTCATTTTCGAAATTTGACCCTCGGCGAAGAGAGGAAAGAAAAAGCGTTTCATAGGTTTCACAAAGTCACAATTTCAAATAAACTCTTTTGTATAGAGAGATCTACAGATTGCAGCGTTTTAGTTTTTTTTTAAAAAGGTAAAACTTTCGGCGTTGATCAATCCCTTAGGGATGAGCCGTGCATTCGACCTCATTAAGCATCGTTGGAGATGATTGAATGCATATCTGGCCTTTACAATGGCTCGTGGTGGCCTACCGATGCATCGAGCCAGTGCTGTTATCCTCCCAGACAAGTCTGGTACGAAGTTGGTGACTCCGGAGTAATAGAAAGCTTGATGGGCCGTGGGTGCGGGGACCGATTCCACGTGTGGGTCGCAGGGCGCCTCTTACCACTGCGTTTTTCATTACAAAATATAAAATTGACTATGAGTTGGTATATTATATTGGTTATATTGGTTCGTATATTATAGTATATTGGTTCGAAACTAAAAGGGTCATTATTCTCGTATTGTCTATGTCTTGTAAAAGTAACGTAAGCGACATTTTTCAAATACTTCCATTGCCTGGAAACCTTTATCGGCATTAACATTAATTGAAAATACGCCGTTGTTTGCTTCTGTTATTGTCGACCTTGTTGTTATTTTTTAGCTCTCAGTGGCTTCACTCAAAATCACGTCGAGGAGAAGTTCAATAAAAACGATCTGGCACATGTACATATACATATACGATGTACATATACAAACCGAAATCTTGCGTGGATGTGAAAACACTCCGTGTTCTTTCGGTTGCGAAATCAGTTACCGTCGAATAACGCATTTGATTTTAAAACGTCCAAAGGCGTAGCCTTCTCTGACCCGGCAGCAATACTAGGCATATCTGCTCCCGGTGATCATGGCAAACGACGTGGCCGCAGCTGACGGCAACTTTAACACTGAACTGCCTATTGCGGCCCATCACCAAATATTGTGGTGAAATCTGCGCGAATGATCGTGGCGAATTAATACGAGCAGCAGCCGATACCATCGCAGAGCACCAGTGGTATGGGTACCGGAGTGGCTCGAGAGGATCCGCAGCAAAAGTGACCTGGGAGTCTCGGATCCATGTAACTAATAAGAACCAGTAGGTATAATAAACAAAGAGACACTTCCCAGGCACTATGAGGATGTAGATGGTAGAGTTGAATACGCTTAAACGACTCAAATCGAGACTCACAGATTGAATTGCGACGAACTGGATCTGCTACTCGTTGTCGTTATCACGACGATCAGTAGCAACTGCTTTCCACTTTGAAGCCTTATCCACGAAATTCAATCCCTAACCCTCTTAGTAAAAAAAATATTATAAATAACGTATTCCACCTCCGTACTGTTTTTAACGGTATCCCAAATCGAATAGGCGCAATTTTCTCGTTGGCTCTTATCTTTCTGTTTTGTCAATAAAACGAAATATTCTCTCTATTCTTGTTGAGCAAATACAAGGTGTTACTTTATTCCTTTATTTACGAGCAAGCCGACGTTTCGGAGTACGTGCAAGTGTACGCGCATTGTAGGTACAGATCATCACCTTAGTTCTTCGTGATCCAGGCAGCTTTCATTGGCCGTGAGATTTAAGCAGTCTCTCCGTACTCGTCCTACCCAATGCTGCCGAATTTGGGGCTCATTCGAGGTCAGGGGAATGTGACCCATTTCTTTAACTGTTTTTAGCTTTTTGATACCCACGTAAAGCTTACTGGGTTCTGAACATGAGGACTATTTATACTCACGGGTAGCTTGCCAAGTTTTCCCAGTGTGGACATGGAGCTTATTTGTTGGAGGCGACTCCTGACCGCCTTCCATATACTTTCCTGTCACTTCGTTGCGGGCTTTTGGCAGAATTGACTCGTAAAATGCAATCCGCATAAACTTGAACGCACCCACACACGCGTGCCTCGTAAATACACAAGCTATGTGCCAAATCGGCGCGGTAGAAACAGGGACTCCATCACCGGGATCAGCTGCGTATCAGGGAAGTAAAGGGCGCTTTTGGTCCGTGATCAACCCTCTATCCGCTACCTGGGGACGCGCTACGTAGTCTCGCGACTAGCCGGCTATCGGGATCCCTCATATGAGGGAGATCTGTTGGCTGGAAGGGTATTACGTGAAATACGATCAAAACGATGATGCCAAGACATTTGCAAAATGCAGACTCCAGTCGATGTTCATAGCCATCATTACCCTCATATGGGGTTCACGTGGGGTAGCTTATTTTGGCATACAGAATTGTTTTTCTGAATTTAGTTTCGTAAGCGTAAGCTTATACAACACAGATGTTGTAGCGACCATCATTTAGTGTCTGTAGCAACTAAGAGAAAGGTGACGCACGTGCCTTTTTTGGTGAAGCGGCTTGCAAGTGAGGATACCGCACGGGTTATGCGGATTCGAAGACCATCTGAGGTTCTTAGATTTGTTCACGTCTCAGCATTCATGTTGATGCATCTGAAGATTTTTGCAAAATTCAACCAAGGATTCAATGATACTCATGAAGAATACTTTAGCCGTAAAGTAATGAGCGATTGTATACGCAAATCTTTGAACACTTGGCGATGACGAATGGAAAGATACAAATCGAAGGGAAAAAGCTCTTTTCGGAATGTCGTGTCGAGTCAGATTTTGGGAAAAGCTTGAAGTGAAATCCGAGAACTCCATTGTTTGTATTGATCTACACATAGTTTTTAAAACACTTTCATTTCCTTGAAATCTTCATCGACATTAACCTTAAGTTGAAAACACGTCGTTGTGTGCTGTAGTAGTAGTAGTAGTTGTTGTTGTTGCTGTTTTGCTCCCAGTGGTTTCACTCAGAATTATGTCCAGGAAGAAGCTCAACAAAAAGGAGTTCGCACCGATGTATATATTCAAAGCGGAATCCTTGTCTTGAAGTGAAAACGCTCCTTGTTGTTTTGGTAGCGGAATCAGTTACCGTCGAAACTCCTCCAAATGAACAAGTTTTCCAGTAGTCGATAGGTGCATCATTTCGAATGTATATTGAATAACGCATTTGATTTTAAAATGTCTAAAGGCGTAGCCTTCTCTACATCTCTTCAGTGATAGAGATTACGACTCAAACCAGGCAAAAATAAGCAGCATACCTACTCCAGGTGACCATGGCAATCAACGCACACGCAGCTGACAGTGATAAAAGTCAGCTGCCCTTTGGAATGCATCAGCAAATATTGTGGTGCTATCTAGGCCCATGCTTCTGCCCTATAAACACGAGAAGAAGGCGGAAACGCCATAGGCGGTCCGTGGCATCGGTATTGGAGTGGCCCAAGAGGGTCCGCAGTAGAAGTGACATGGGAGCCTCGGAACCATGAATCAGTAACTACGATGAGCAAAGAGACATTTACCAGGTACTATGAGGATGTAAATGGTAGAGCGGAATACGCTTAAACGATTCACAGCGAGTCTCACAGATTGAATTGCGACGAACTGGATCTGCTACTGGATGTCGCTATCACGAAGATCAGCAGCAACTGCTTTTCATTTTTGAAGCCTTACCCACGAAATTCAATCCCTGAGCCTCTCAGTAAAAAGCGTTATAAATAACGTATTCCACCGCGGTGCCGCTTTTAGCAGCGTCTCAAATCGGGTAAGGGCAATTTTCTCGTTGGCTCTTATCTTTCTTTTTTTGTCAGTAAAACGAAATGTTCTCTATTTTCTTGTTGACCAAATGCAAGGTGTTATTTTATGCCATTATTTGCGAGCAAGCCGACGTTTCGGCAGAATTCGCTTTCCCGAGAGCCAGGAAGGGTTGAGTTGACCACGAGCTACCCAGCCAAACACCTGCATAACTAAACAGAAATAGCTAAACCAAGATTTTGACCACAGTAAACACAGAATAGTTTCCTTGCACACTCACCGCTTTCTATGAGTCTTCTACTGAATATGTCACGTGGAGACCAACTGCACACAGTTCACATCGAGGCGACATGTGCCTTCTCATTAGAATAACAGGCTTAAATGTTGTCCAATATCACGCCTGATTGTGGTGTATTCCTCCCTGCGGCTCATTTTCGTATTCCTGGAATCAATCTAGAATGCTTCGAGAGTTTTGCACGTCTACGCCTTCTATTGCTGTGCGAGGATCAGCATAGTTTCCGTTATGTCTCTATGTCGTGTGCGTTCCTTGCCGAGTATTTGGCTTAAATTGAAGTTTACCGTCTAGGTGTTTTTTTTGAGGGCACAGAGTGGTCTACGCAGTTGCTTACACGAGCGGTAGCGAGCTAGCCGGCGTCTTGTGTTCTCGGTGGCATTTCAATTACTTTTACCTAATTCTCTAGATCAACCCTTCTTTAGCAACATTTTATAGCCGGGCATATTTCATTTGAAATGATGGGTTAGGGAAATGGGAAATGATAAACAGCCCTTCTTATCGCTAAGGTTGTCGTTTGGAGACGTCGGTTTTCCTCTGCACCTATCTCTAGGAGCTTCAGCTTCTTAGCCATTGAAAATGGCTATTTGGCGCTACAAGTTCCGGGGCTCTTTCTGCTCTCTGTCTGTGCACATTTTGGTTGCTATTCGAAACTTGTTTCTTACATGCGCCATTTTTGTGTCTGAGAGATGAGAGGAGAGGTAATGGTCCAGGATGTTTTTGACAATCAGATTTCTATATCTTCGTCGTGTAGCCGCTTTCGGATATTTTAATTTGAACGTTCACAAAAGGATGCCAGTTTCCATTCAGTTTATTTCGGCTAAACGTAATGTAATCTGACTGTTCATTCAATGACATAAAACATTTAGGCATTTCCTTTCTTGTTGAGTAAAAGTAATAAGGGCGCATGTGGTACAGTAGTTGGAGGCACCGTGCAACACACACGTGGAATCGATCCCAGCACCCAAGGGCCACCAAGCCTTCCATCACTCCAGAGTCGGCATATTGGCACCAGACTGGTCTGGGAGGTTAGCAGCACTGGCTCTATCCATCGGTAGGCCACCACAAGTTATTGTAAAGGCCAGATATGCATTCAATCACCTCCAAACGACGATTAATGAAGTCGAATGGATGGTGCATCCCTGAGGGAGTGATCAACGCTGAGACCTTTATCCCAGCTTTATTTCACTGGAGTGATGTGGAGAGAGCGGTTACTGATACTTCCACCATAGACATAAATGCGGTGACAAGGTTTAGTGCTTGTCGTTGTTATATTGTCAACCCTCTTACATGTACATTTTTGCGTAGCCACGTCCCAGACCACCCAAAGATTGAGCAGTTTAGTTCTTCCTTTGAGAGTGTTCTCAACTGCCGAATCGTGAAGACATAGATTTCTTTTGCTCCTTCGTGTTGTATGAGGAATTCGTTAGATGAGCTGGAATGCGTTTTTACAACTGCGTAAGTATTAGGGTTACACACTTTCTTATTCTATCCGTCGGCCTGTCTAAACAGCCAATAATAGTCATGGCCTTGAACAGCGATAAATTTATGAGTTTTGCTTAGTACAAGACGGTACATGTTGGTAAATCAACTGCTAATTGAGAGATAACCGATGGCTTTAACCCAGCCGCTTTTTCTATTTTAATCCATTCGTTGTTTAATTTTCGGCATTGACTTTTAAATTCCTTCTCAGGCGATGGACGATAACATCTTGAAACATCCTCAGGATCCCATCTCGTTATTTTATCATCTAACTGATGAGGAATTGCAATAAACTCTCCACCACAACGTTGCTGAGATATTTGCAAAACTCTGGACCGCAGGTGTCTATGGTGGGGAACGAACGCGCTATTGTCCTTTCCGGGAAGTAACGCTTTCACCACCACATCATGCGGGTCCGTTACTCCCCGGAAAGGACAATAGCGCGTTCGTTCCCCACCATAGACACCTGAGGTCCAGAGTTTTGCAAATATCTCAGCAACGTTGTGATTGTATTTCGCTTAGTAACTTGCCATGAAAATTATAGAAGGCAGAAAACAAAACGTTAAACTCTCCACCTTTATTACTAATAGAAAGTCTTTTTTTAATCGTATCAACTCTCGTACCCTCTGCATGCAACGTTTTTACACTTCCCTGAGGCTGGAGTGACATCTTATCACTCGATAATGATCAAGTACTTCCAAAATTTCATTGGGGGTGAAACCGGTACCACCATTTCCTTAAAAACTAAATGTAATGTTACTGCATGCGATACTATCCAGGGATAGTTTAAGAAACGGATACAGATGGTGAGAATCGTGAACATTATTCTAAAAACGAGTGCACACCGTCAGAAAAAGCCATACCTCCTAAGAGGATTAGGCTTGAATTTTTTAGCAGATTACTTATCTTACTGTTAGTCGTTTGATCCTCACTAGCCGTGTTTCCGCATGTTCTTGAAGCCGTGTTATGCGATTAACTCAAAAGGTCTTTGAATTTTCTTATCAAAGTTGCTTTAGTACTAGACCCGATAGAGTTCCAAATGAACCTACCCACTACTCTGCTCCAGAAGCGGTCCCGAAATACTGAGCGTAATTATTTTCCTTCGTCCACTTCTTCCATTTGGCGAACATCTAACATTGTTTGATTCATAGACAGGTGCGTAGTACTCGCATATCTATGCCCAGTACTCGGTGGCAATCCTCTGGAAGCCCGCATACATCGTGTGGCCGCCTTTATTTCATGAGGTTCGGAACGACTTGGCGTTGTAGGTAATGGCGAAGAAAGTGTACACCATCGAGCTGAGACGATCCTGGGATAGTTACAGAGGAAAATCTTAGTTTTCAAACTACAACTCTGCCGATAATTAAGCTCTGTTTATCATAACCTTTATTTCAAATCAAATAAGTTCAGCCATAACATTCCTTAGGAGGTGTCGGTTTAAAGAATTTGGTAACAGTAATTGAAATGCGACTGAGTACTCTAAGACGCCAGCTAGTTCGCCACTGCCCGTATGACCGACTGCGTATAACGCAAATTGTATTCGTATGAAATGCTGAGATATTTGCAAAACTCCGGACCACAGGTGTATGCAGTGGAGAACGAACACGCGCTGTTGTCCTTACCGGGGAGCAGCGCACTTCACCACTACACCATCCGGGTCCTTCGCTTTGCATGTCTCTCAGCTAGTTCTATCGATCTTTTTGCCATCAGCAATCACCCGTCAACGGGATTGATCTGGGAGCCAATATCGGCATTGAACCCAGTTAAGCTGAGGATTAGTTATAATCACAATCTTAACTCTTTTATTTACTGCCTTTTTCTTCTTAATGGCAGGTTATTTTTCGAATTATAACTCGTATGAAATGATGAGATATTTGCAAAACTCCGGACCACAGGTGTATGCAGTGGAGAACGAGCACGCGCTGTTGTCCTTACCGGGGATCAGCGCAAATTGTATTATTTGTCCTAACGCTAGAGACGTTGATTGCATAAGTTCGGGCACAATTTATCTGATCTCTTGTAAAGCGTGCGGGGTCGAATACATTGGCGCAGCGGGTGGACCAATCTGCATCCGATAAAAGAACACCTAATCGGTAAATTCAAAGCTAAACCAAATGCTCGACGAGGCACGCACAAGACACATAGACATAAACAGACTATATTGAAGTAGAAGTTATAATCTTCGCACAGGAATAGAAAACGGAAGCGCTCAAAACTCTCGAGGCATTCTAGATTACTTCTAGGAATCCGAAAATGATCCGCAGGGTGGAATGCCCCACAATCACGCGTGATATTGGACAACATTTAAGCCTGTCGTTCTAATGAGAGGGCACATTACGCTTCGAAGTGAACTGTGTGCAGTTGTTCTCCACGTGACATATTCAGTAGAAGGGTCATAGAAAGCGGTGAATGTGCAAAGAAGCGGTTCCACGTTTAATGTGGTTGAAATCTTGGCTTAGCATTTTCCGCTTGCTAATGGATTGGTTATGTAGATGCGTGGCTGGGTAGATTGCAGTCAACTTAAACTTTCCAACCTCTGCGGAAGGTGAAGTTCGCCGACACGTCAGCTTGTGTGTAGATCACCTGTATCACCCGTAGTCCCGTTGATCGTGGAGTGACTAGAGCGGGCGCCACCAAATCTTCCACTTTCCCCTGTCGCATGCAACAGTAGCCCATTGGGTTCTGCTCGCTCTTGCAACTCGCTGAGCATCGTATCTTTCTTCTAAGCTTTTCCTGAAGAGCTGACCAAAGGTCTAATGGTGTTGAGATATTTGCAGAACTCCGAACCGCACGTATCTGCGGTGGGGAACGAACGCGCTACTACCCTTACCGGGGAGTGACGCGTTCACCACGACACCATGCGGGTCCTTCGTTTCGCCTGTCTCTCAGCTAGTTCTATCGATTTCTGCCATCAACAATCACCCGTCAGCGGGATTGATCTCTTTGGACTGGGTTGGAGTTTTGCAAATATCTCAGCATCATTAAAGTTATATTTCACAATACGCCCTGCCATCAAAAAAGAGTAGGCAGTAAATAAAACGGTTAAGATTCTGATCATAGGGTCGGTGGCTTTCTGCAGTGCTTTTAACATTCTGAGGATTCCAGTAACTAACGGTTCTTGTCCATCGGTTGTCATTCATACGGATTACGTGTCCTTCCTACCTTATCTTCAACTGTTTGGCATATAGAAGAGCATCTTTGATTTTTGATCGTTGAAGCAGGTCGGATCTTCGGATCGCTTCCCTACTTGCGTGAAACGGAGCACTTCTTTGGCGTCGCCCTTCCGGCCGCACGTTCAATAACGATGAGTGATTTGTTTCTGACGCATACGTTAACGCAAAAAGTACCGTTGAGTCGAAAACGTGGGCACGGAGTCGGGTGTTCCTTCTTCTCCTCATTACTTCCCCGTTGATCTTCAAAGCTCCCCCGGAAGCTTGTTTCCTTCAACTCAACTCTGGAGCTAACTCTTTCATTATATTGATTTCCCGACCTTGATAGACAAAACTGGAACATTCGGGGATATTTGCTCCATTGAGCGTGAATGGTGCAAACGAAACCAATCTGTTCCTCATGACCATCGTTTTTGTGAGGCTTAGTCGAAGACCAATCTTTCCACAGGCTTTATCAAAGTCGGCAAGCAAACATTATGCTTGGCTAACGTTTGGTGTTACAAGGACGCTGTCATCAGCAAAGCGAAGATGGTGTCACCGCCGACCATCGATTTTCACTCCTATATTATCCCATTCCAATGTTCGCATGGCGTTCTGGTGAGTGGCGGTAAATAATTGGCGAGATGGTACCGCCTTGCCTAACTCCTCTTTTGATGTCAATGTTAATATCGTTGTAGAATGGTGATACCTTGGTTGTAAATTTTCTTTACGACTCAGAAAAAATTTTTATGTATTGAGTAGGGATTCTCCGACTATCAAGGGCTTCCATGACTGCTTCTATCTCAATTGAGTCGAAGCACTTTTGTAAATCGATGAAAGTGAGACAGAGCGGTCCTTTGTACTTTCGCGATACTTCAGTGAGCCGTCTTACAGTGTGGATGTGGTGCATTACACTAAATCCTTTTCGAAACCATGCTTGCTCATATGACTGCCTTTCGTCCCGTGTTCTGTCAATCCTGTTTAGGATGACTGAAAAGTCTGTAGACGACAGACAGCAAACAGATTGCGCGATAGTTGCCGATATCGTGGAGGACACCCTTCTTTAACATTAGCACGGTCTTGCTGGTCTTCCATTCAGACCTTGCATTCAGACAGGTAACGTGTGAAGAGCCGAACCAGTGTGTTTGCGAGGACTGGCGGAAGGTTCTTCAGGTGTTCTGGTATAATCCTTTCCGGTCCTAGTGCTTTTCGATTTTTCACCGAGGAAATGGCATCTCGTATTTCGAAGGGAGAACAGGTGGTACAACATGTCCATCCTCCTTTATTTCATATGACGAAAGGTGGACGTGGCTATCGAAGAGATCCGAGTAGCATTCGTGAATGATTTTCCCTATTGCCTTACCGGACGCTGTTAGTGTTCCGTCTGGGCGCCGGAGTGCAATCATCTTGGTCTTGCTTGTAATTGGCGAGGCTTCGGTGGGCTTTGCGAATACTTTTCCCAGCCTCTGCAGCTTCGACCATTATTGCTGCTCTTCTCTCTTTAAGATCTTCTTTTATCGCCTGTCTGCATTGTTTTGCAAGCTTGGACATTAGTTCGCCGTTGCCTGCAACTTGTGCAATTCCACGCTGGCGTATCAGCACGAGTGTTTCTGGAGACGGACGTTTCTTGGTGACTTTCGAACTCTGAGCTTTCATATCGCTAGCGTGAAGATGTTGAATAAGCAGATCGTATTCTTCGTTGACTTTATCCACAACGGCATCTTCCCAAGAGCCGACTAATGGATTGAATAGGCCTCATTTTATAGTGGTTTTCTGACTTCGTTTTTTCAATTTTGCGGCTTTTTCTCCTTTCTGCGACAAGTGGGATTTTGCATGAAAGAGGCGATGGTCTGATCGCGTGTGGAATTTTGGGACAACAGCGACATCGGTTATGGAAAAACATCGGTTTACTATGGTCTACTTCGTCATGGTACTGTCCACTGGGAGACTTTCACGTCTAGCATTGAGGGCGGGGCTTATGGAATTGAGAGTTACCACGGACGGTCTTGGCCGTAATGGTGAACTCGGACAGCCGTTCACCCTGTTCGTTGCATTCTAATCCGTGGGTCCCAATGTGACGTTCTTCAGAAGTTCTTCTTGGTCCAATCTTGGCATTAAAATCTCCAATGATGCCCTTGAAGAATGTATGGTCTTCTCTGTTGAACTTTCCAAGTCCATATGGAACGCTTCGGCTTCTTCTCCGTCACAGTTTGTTGCCGGCGCGTAAACGACGAAGATTGCCAAAGCCGGCAGGCTGCTCAACACAATGGCGGGTCACGTCTGCTTCCTGGTCAACAGCGGTTTTTTACCGCACTTTTTGTATTTTATTGATAAGTTGTCAAACGTTGATCAATAGACCGAGTGCATCTAGTGCAAAACCCGCTGTCTATACCCAATGGCTTGCGAAAGAAACCTTTTCTGCAAGAGACTATTGTGTGGTCGGAGAGTATTGCCGCAGAAGGCAGCACGTCGAGAGTACATTGTAGAAAAAAGCGGCATTCGGTGTGTTGACGTAGCAGACAGGCTCAGAGTCTCTTTTCTCGACCTCTGCGAATTCAGCGATTATCATGGAAAAGGTAAAAGCTCACGGCGTTTATCGATGCTTGAAGGAAGTGCCATGGATTCCACTTCATTAAGCACCGCCTTGAGATGATGAATGCGTATATGGCCTTTGCAATGACACGCGGTGGTCTACCGATGTATCGAACCAGTGCTGCTACCTTCCCAGGCAGGTCTGGCATCAATTTGCCGACCCCGGATGGATGGAGTCCTTCATGAGCCATGAGCGCGGTGATCAACTCCACGTGTGTGTTGCAGGGCGCCTCCGACCACTGTACCAAGCGCGCTATTAACGAATACCATGCGTGTGTTAAAAGCATTTTGGGCACGCATCAATAAAGCTCATTGCAAAAGGTCGATTTTAGCACAGATTGGCGTTTATGACGAAAATTACGAAGTGGAAGTTAGAGTTAATCTCAGAGAATACAGATTAGTACTTCTTGTTAAACTTGTTCATCAGCCGTCCATTCTTTGGGCACACCATTTCGAATATGGGAAAACAGAACGGTTGCTGCACATTTCCCATCTATCTCTTGCAATATGTGTTGTATTGCACGTCGTTCTTCTCATCGACCGTCCAACTGCAGAAATCATACACACAAAAACATAATGAAATGATGAACAATTAAATTTCCACAATCTATTCACCTCAGTATTGTTCAATGAGTGAGTGCTTTCTTCTTGAGCAGAGACGAGGTTTCTGACACTCTCGCGCCAACGCCTTATCTCGGGTTTCCTGCGGACTGCACGACGTCTAGTTTACTGTCTCTAGGACCTTGCTGGTTTTTTGAAAATGAACAACATTTTTTCCCGTATCAGCTTAAAAACTGCAGTCCTAAGAAAATATGAATAAATATTTTTTCGGTTAGTATTGAACTTCGTGAGTTAAAAACATGAATGTATTGTAGAAAAGACTTTGTCTTATCATTATATGAGTACCATCTGTATCACAATATCTTCGGTGACTCAACCGGGCGCCAGTAAATCTCCCATTTCTCGCCGTAGTGTTCAAGGGTAGAGCAGTGGGTTCCGTTCGCCTTAGGAGATCATGGAGCGCTCATATCTCTCTTCGGCTCTCTTCGTGAAAAAATCGGACCTTCGGGTGGAGGTCTTCCTGCAGTACGTTTGTCATTCCGAGGAAACCAGCCACTAACGACTCTTCTCCTTCGGCTTTCATTCACACGCATTACGTAACTGGCCCGCCTTATCTTCGACAGTTTCACGCAGAGAATGGCATCTTTGACTTTTAATCGTCGACGCATGTCACAGCTTCAGATCCCTTCCCTGATTTGTGTGAATGGATGCTTCTAGCGCTGAGTGGACTTTCATTTTACTTACACAGCGACGAGGCTTCTGACGCAAACGTTAAGGCAGGAATAATCGCGGAGCCCGAGAGGTGGGCAAGGAGACGAGTTTTCTTTGTTCTCTTCACAACCTTGTCAATGCTTTTGAAAGTATTCCTGGCCGATTACTTCCTCCAGCTCAACTCTGGAAATAGGTCGCCCATCATGTTGGTTTCCTAACTTATATTGAAGCAACTGGAGTACTCAGCTTTGCTTATTCCGTTAAGCGTGAACGGAACATTAGTGTCTAGTCCGCTCCTTTTGATCGTTTTTGCGAGATTTAGAGTAAGTCCAATCCTGTCACAGGCTTCATCAAAGTGGGAAAGCATTCGTTCTGCTTGGCTAATGGTTGGCATTAAAAAAGATGTCAATCAAGAAGACGAAGGCGGCGTAATTCTCGGCCATCAATTTTCACCCACGTGCCGTACCATTCCAATGCTCGCTTAACGCTCGAGGATGGAGGTAAATTTGGCGAGATGATATCGCTTAGTTTGTTTAAGGTTAGTACGAGGAGATGTTCTGAAACTTGTCCTTTGTCGACAGAGCCTACCTCGACGAAGTCAAATAATGACGATATTTCGAAGTAAATCAAAATTGAGAAATCAAAACATTGAAACCCATTTCGCCCAAGTCATTCGCTACCATGCAAGCTATCGACGACAAATCTCCAGCAGACCACCAAAAGTGATTTCCAAATTCTCTACTAAGGGAATTTACTTTGCGTTTCAAAAACCCACCACTCGTAAAAATCTCGTACATTACCTTAATGCCCACTGCATCCTTTACGATAATGTTGCTGCTATGGTTGTCACTGTTACGATGTGACTGTTGTAAGCAACACTACCGTCTTCAAACAATCCCACTAACTTCCTTTTTTATTTACCTCCGTTTTGTCAGAGCGGGTTTGTTTAAGCTTCAAAGTCAATTAACACTTATCATCATCATTTTTAACTTATTATTTACTGTCTACTGTATTTAATGGCAGAGTACGTTGCGTGAACGCGTTACTCCCCGGAAAGGACAATAGCGGGTTCGTTCCCCACCTCAGACACCTGCGGTTCGGAGTTTTGCAAATATATCAGCATTACAGAAGTTAAATATCTCAGCAATATTGTGGCGCTACTCTTGATCAACGACTTCCCAATGTTGTATGGATTTCCCTTTGTTAATCACAGGATGGGTGCGCTGTAATCTTCACCATTCAAGCAATAAATCAAACAGTGGGTATATACCTCGTGAAAAAATTTGGTTTTCCTTTGCCTCAGCAATAATGCAACAAACAACAGATCTGAGCTCTATGAAAAAATGCAAATGTGATATTTAGCGAGTCTCACGGATCTCCATGACTGAGTTATGCAGAGCTGCTTAGTCTCTAGGTTAGTGGTACGTCCCAATTGGAGTCCGAGTGGTAAGACGTGGTAAAATTCGAACTTGTGTCTCCATGAGAGGTATGCAGCGCATGGTCTACCGGTTTCAGCCGTGCCAATTTGGCGTCTCTAAAGACGTGTTCACAGATCGGGCGTGTGTGTGTGTGGTGTGCTCTCGTTTATGCTGATTGTATTCTAGCTTTTAGAAGCAGAAAAAAATCTTTTAAAGGTATGCAATGATGAAGCTATAGATGTGTGACCACGGATCTCCCTCATATACGGGATCTGGAGCCCGTTAATCGTTAATAAACATTCTTCGTGAGCTGTACAGAAATTTCACAACCAAGATTTTTCGTCGGTGAAAAATCGAACAGTACCAAGTCTGGACAGGATGAGACCAGAACACCTGAAGAACATTCCGCCAGTCCTCGTAAGCACATTGGCTCGGCTCTTCACACGTTACCTGTCTGAATGCAAGGTTCCTACTCAGTGGAAGACCAGCAAGAACGTGTTATTGTTCAAGAAGGGTGACCTGCACGATATCGGCAACTATCGCCCAATCTGCATAGTGCCTGTCGTCTACAAACTTTTCACTCGAATCATTCTAAACAGGATTGGCAGAACACTAGACGAAGGACAGCCATGTGAGCAAGTAGAGTTTCGAAGAGAATTTAGTACGATGGACCACAACCACACGGTAACACGGCTCATTGAAGTACCGCGAGAGTACAGAGACCGCTCTGTCTCACTTTCATCGATTTACAGAAGGCCTTTGATTCGGTTGAAATAGAAGCAGTCTTGGAAGCCTTTGATAGTCAAGGAGTCCGTACTCAGTACATAAAGACTCTTCGTGAGCTGTACAAAAATTTCGCAACTAAAATATCACCATTCTACAACGATATTAACTGTCGACAAGTCGACCAATAAACATTATCTAGTAGAAAATAATATCCTCTATAGTAACTTTATTCTATATATCTTCTGGTAGTGATTGACGTCTAGCCAGATGGGACACAAGGAATTATCTGCAACAACGACAACAACGATAGCGGGTCACCCAACTATAATTAGCATCTATCAGCACAATAAGAGCGGTCACCAACGATAAACAGCATCTGCCCACAATTTGAGGATGTCAAGAATAAAGGATACGTTGGTATAAACAATATCATATCCTTTCAATACCAGATGGAACACAATATTGTTTATGCATTTGCCACCATAATTGTAATATACGAGGACGACGCAAGGGTCAAGAACAGTACCCGTCTGCCCGCCTCCTGAGGCAGTATAAAAGGACCGCGT